>WBNM01022357.1:0-70107 GCA_013399055.1 Ramphastos sulfuratus | reverse complement strand
TTCTGTGATTCTGTGAAAAAAGTGGTAACACAAAGAGATACTTGAGAACTAGTTGGAAGCAGGAGCCTAGGGCTCTGTCCTCGGTACCCAAAAGCACTGCAAGCAACTACACACTCACTAGAAGCCATCAGTTATTTCCCAAAGCTTGCAATTCATGGGTCTTAGCCAAAAGATACCAAATCACTCTCATTTACCATTGCCCACCAGTATCTCTTGGGGATGCTGCAGCTTGGCATCAGGCCCTCAAAACCAGCACTACTGACTTTGCATTCCCCAAATAGCCCAGAAATAAGAGATGCTACAGCAGAACGATGCTGAGGAGCTGTCTAGTACTGAAGTTATTCGTGCACAACTTAAACCAGAGTAAAGTGGCTTTCAGTATCTTAAGGGGCCTACAAGAAAGCTGGGGAGAGACTTTTTAGGATGTCAGGTAGTGATAGAACTAAGGGGAATAGAGCAAAACTAGAAATAGGTAGATTCAGATTGGATGTTAGGAAGAAGTTCTTCACCATGAAGGTGATGAGATCCTAGAACGGGTTGCCCAGGAAGGTGGTCAAAGCCTCATCTCTGGAGGTGTTTAAGGCCAAGCTGGATGAGGTTTTAGACAGCCTCATCTAGAGTGAGGTGTCCCTGCCCATGGCAGGGGGGTTGGAACTAGATGATCCTTGTGGTCCCTTCCAACCNGTTGCAGATCATTCACAGCCACTATTTGGTCTCCATGATTAAACAAACATCCCAGTCGGCAAGGCCCGACCCAGTGTGAGACACTAGGAACACGGAGGACACACAGAGGATATCCACTTACTGCTAACATAGTGGCACTGGCTCAGCAAGGCTGCATTTGTGCTCCTGCCCTCTGCAAATAACACAGGGCGAGTAACTTTGCAGCTTTTTGATCTGCTTCTAGCTGAACCCATCCCAGTGGGTCCTGCTAAAATTGCACATGGCCCTGTGTGATGGTTTGGGAGTTCCCTGCCCCCCCACACTTTGTAAAATCCCCCAGACTAGACTCAGCCAGCTGGAAGTTAAGGACTGAAGCTCTATTTACAGCTTAGCACAATGTACAAGCAGAGATATACACAATAGACAGGAATAGTTACAGAAATAGACAAGTTAAAGGTAATACAGAAACACAACACCCCTCCCAGAAATCAGAGTCCCCAGGAGGAGCTCCCAACCACCCTACCACCTTCTCCCCACCCCTACACCTTACCCCAAGGTTTGCCTTATGTGCAAGGTGAGTTTGTAGGATTGGCCAGGGGGTTTAGAAGGAAAGTGGTTAGTTGTTAGCAGAGAGGTCCAGAGCAAAACAGCTAGAAAGCCCAAGACTCTCTGGGGGAGTGCCTTATCTACGTTTTGTGTTCTTGTCTTAAACATCTCAGCAAGCCTATGAGTGAGGTAGACATGACCATTGTTTGCTTTTCACAGCCTATAAATATAATTTTCTCCATTAAAATATTCCAATTAGCCTCAAACCAGCACACGCTGTTAGAGCAGCTACTAGCGAGTGACACTGGTGCTAGCAAGGTCACCAAGTGAGAGGGAGGGAGGGATTCCAGCTGAAAAGCAGATAGCCACATTTGCTGCATGGACATGAACACAGCTGCAGTCCTGTGTTTGTCTGTGATGATTTTCAAAATTATCCCCCTCCCAAATGGAATTAAAATCTATTACCATGTGTTTTACCTATGGTATACTGCAAGGATCAGAGATCCACTGCTTCTTTACAGGGTCTTTATGAAAATTCCACTATCTCTTCCTGTTGGTCTCTGGCAGACTCTACTTGCTGCTAAGTCATTCACAACTAGCTGCCCTGACACTCAGACCTAGTGCTCTGTTTCAAGTTCTTTCAATCTGAATTTCTACTGGGAAAGCTCTTTAAATGTAGATGCAGCTACAATTACTGAGGTGGGCTCCAATTTCCAGTCCCTTTAGCAGTGGCATTTTTTTCTTCTTGCTGACAGTGGCCAGCACAAAACAGGAAAAAGCAATCTCAGTGCTGTGTGGCAGTGAAATACCAACAGGAATATGCACTGAGCATTTTTTCTGCTCCATCCTTTTTATCCCAGTCATTGATACTAAAGTCTAGGAAGAGCACTGATTTCCAGTGGGACTGCTAAGAGGATGGATGTGCTCTAGCCCATGACAGCTACTTGTGAAAAATCTCTGCCCAGCACTCCCTGAACCACTACTGGGATTAATTTAGAGATAATTTTGTGCTCACAACCAACACAGGTTTACCCTATCACAATATCTCTCCCCTCACTCTATCTCTCAGACACCACATCATTGTGGCTCACCAAATCAGAGGTGAAACCAGCTAGCAGTAATCAGGTGATTTCACACCAACCTTAGGTTGTGGGATGGGACTTCATTGAGAATTATTAGACAGCAGGCTGAGGGATCTTGATTCTACGTAGCACTTTTCAACAGTAGTTGAAATAGAAACTCAAGTACACAGAGTCAGAAAGAGCAGAGAGCAAATCACTCAACTACCACCACACACTCAACTATCACCACACACTGACCCTGCCCTGTTGTGCACTGCCAAAAGTGTAAATGGACATCCGTGGTTGGACATTTCTGCCTCTGTCACTCATTCCCATCTGACAGGCACCACCACAAAGTATCCAGAGCTCACCATATATGCCCTGCTGCTTCAGTAAGTTTCAGGTAACTGTTAATATCAAGCAGAGGGATGAAAATGTCCAACTTCTGCAGCTGGGTCTCATCTGTAACTTGACTGTGAGAGAAAACATCAAAGACCAGATGTGGTGGTTTTAGAGTTAACACTCCAGCTTCATTTGAAATTGTAAACATTGAATAGGAAAAAAAAAGAGGTAGAAAGTAAACAAAAGAGGATTGGTTATAGAAGAAAAATAACAGATAAGATTATATCATTTCATGTGTTTGCTGGACTGGTATATAAGCTCTTGCACAAATTCTTCTCTCTGCCACTTCCTGCCTCCTCCTCTTGTCCCTGTGCTGGCTGATCTTGCATGGCTACACTAACCTTGGCTGAGTAGATAACAGTGGGGCCTGTTCCTCTGTCTCTCTGTGGGAGAAGGTGGCTGTTAGCCCCTTCTGGGTTTGTCCAGGGCTGGGATCTTTGTGTGATTTTTAAATTGTAAATAATTGTAAATATGTGTAAATCTCTTTTGTACATATGCATTGGACAGAGGACTCAGTGCACCCTCAGCAAGTTTGCAGATGACACCAAGCTGTGGCACAGTCGACTTGCTAGCGGGCAGGGATCCATCCAGAGGGACCTGGACAGGCTGCAGAGGTGAGCCCAGGCCAACCTCATGAAATTCAACAAGGNCTGGAGGTGTTCAAGGCCAGATTGGATGAGGGCTTGAATGACCTGTACTAGTGGGAGGTGTCCCTGCCTATGGCAGGGGGTTGGAACTAGATGATCCTTGAGGTCTCTTCCAACCTTACCATTCTACGATTGTATTCTGTGGTTTTATATCTTTAGTTTTGCTGTAAATATGGAGCTTTATCTTCCAAACCTTCTGAACTCCTCTGGTGATTTTATTTTGAGGGGGGTAATTTTAATCCTACCACACCACAGAATCACAGAATAGCTTAAGTTGGAAGGGACCCATAAGGATCATTGTGGCTAAGTCCCTGATCCTTGCAGGAATACCTAATACTACAATATATGACTAAGAGCATTGTCCAGATGCTCCTCAAACTCTGATAGGCTGCATCAGCCCCTCAAGTGAAACCCATGAACATGTCTGATCTTCTCTGCAAGGAAAATGGAGAAGACACTAACCTGAGCAGTACAGTCAACTGAAGCACTGAAAGTGGCACTGAATTTTGCTTTCTCTGGAGGGTTGGCTGCTGGCTGGTGCTGCTTTCTGGGAATTTCAGGTCTCTATTTGCTTCTAAGTCTCTTGGCCTGCTGTCCTGGCATTTGTGAGGAGAAGGGAGCCCACTATGTCTGGAAATGAGCTGGCAGCTCTCATCCAGCAACCTGCTGAAGAGGAATAGTAATAAAAAATTAACTGGTTTGACCATTGCAGGCACACTTGCTGTGTTTGAAGCTGGATCAAATAGCTATCACTGAAGCAAAGAATAACAAGTTCTTGTAGAGTATCCAGTCACCAAAATTACAGCTAAGTAAAATAAACAGTCCTTCTAAAAATGGACCACAAAGCCCCAAATAAACCTTTCCAGTATTTAAGGACGATATATTAAGCCTGAAAACATTCCAGCTAACAGCATGCCTAGACAAAGAAACTGAGTACAGATTGTTGGCCTTGGCTGTCCTGGCTTCTGCAGGGATGTAACACTGTCCCCCTGGGAGATAAAATACCTCAGATGTGCTTCAACTCATTTTAGGTCTGTTTGATGAGCCTTGTAATGCTGGAATCCAACTCTCCTCTGCATGTCAAACAAACTGGGGTTTGCAGCAAAAGCTGCTCTTGGTACATTTTAGCTTAGGTGGCACAGGCTTCTGAGGTTTTCACAGTAATTACCTCCAGGCACTCCCAAAGACACAGATGAGCTTGAATAAATCTATTAGAATACCCTGGGCTGTGGGTCTGTATTTCCAGTTGCCTCCCACTACATGGCATAAGACCTGAAATGTAGTTGGCAGGCCACAGCTAACAGCTAATAACCAGTCCTTTGGCTCAGAAGGTTTGGTTTTCCATTACAGGCACACTTCAGTATACTGTGCTGCATGGGGGACACTTTAGAGCTTCCTCCTGGCACTACAACTGTGACACAAAGTTCAGGTCTTTTCTTTGTGACCTGGCAGACACTGTCCCTTCAAAGTACACAGCATCAGACTCATTCTTTGGATGGGAAAGTAGAAGGGAGGAGATGAGCTGCTCAGGATCCTATAACTTACTGGAAAATCTGGGAGCTGATGCCCTGTGTCTACTCTTCTCTTTTAAACACTAGATAATGCTGCCTTCCTTGGAGAGCACCTGCCTGAAAGGTTGCTTGAGCTGTGGTATCTGAGTGAAGTGCCTGGCTATTATGTCATGAAAACCTACCAGAAGTATGAGCCAACAAAAAGTGCTTCATCCTATAGTCAGAGTCTGTCTAAATACAGAAGTTTGCAATGCGAGTTTAAATTTCAGATTGATCAGTTTAAATTCCACTCTGCTATTCCCACAAGTCCTGAACTTTCTGAGGACCCAAATGAGAGGCAGCCTCTAGCTACTGTTAGGTACATACCACAGATGACAGCTGTCTTTGTAGCATAATGTCACTTTTAATTTGCCAAACCTGAATGAAGTTGTAACTTACAGCGATTTCATTGACATATAAATATTCTCCTTTGCTGGCTTTTCTTGCACAGGGACATCAGGCCCAGCTGTAGGGTCAGGCTTTAACACTTCAGAAGTGCACTGCTGGCAATACATAACAATAAAATGTGTTAATATCATTTCTCTGCCTACAGAAAACATCTTCTTGTCTTTCTTATTTCAACCAGTGCTCATGCTATTGAAACACACTGGCTACTATAGCTTGGCTTTTCCCACATAAGTCAATTCCCAGAAATCATGAGCTAGAAAGGTCCCAAATAAGTCAATTCCCAGAGCTAGAAAGGTGGCTGAAACTACAAGTCAGTGGTATCTGGTATTAGTGACACTTTCAGGTGGGGATTGGTGGCCCTTTGAGCTAGATTGATTTCTATCTTAGACATAAAAAAGAATCAGGAACAGGGAAACTTAGACATTGATTGTAAAATGGAGAAATAGTGGAGTCTCTGAGTGAAAAGGTAAATGTGCCAGGGATAGGCCATAAAATGGCAATAACAGATAAGTTAATATGATTTCATTGGAGCATTGAAAACCTTCTATCTGGAAGCACAGCTTGTGTCTCTCTCTCACTCCTGCTGCTCTTGCTGCTATCTCCCCTGCTGCTGCTGCTTTGGCTGCTGCTTGGCTTCGCTGCGCTGCTTACTTCATCTCTACTCCCTTTAAGGTTGCTATATACTGTAACAGCTTATTTGGCTGGGGTTTTGTTGTTTGTTGGTTGGGGTTTTTTTTTGTCTATACTGTTGTGTTGAGCATCTCCCCTACNATGCTGCCTTGGCAGGGGGGTTGGACTCGATGATCTCTGGAGATCCCTTCCAGTCTCTAAAGTTCTGTGATTCTGTGATTTAGTCTAATTGTAAAAATCCAATTTCATTTTCTGACTTTCCAAATCCCGAGTTGTGGTGAATTTGCTCTCTGGGGCAGACTTACAATAAGTTATTGGGGGGAGGGATCCTTTCCAACCCACCCATAACAGGACATAAGCAGCTCTATTCTAAAGTGCCACCACAAAAGCTTTGTTATATGTTTTAATTTAAGCAGCTGGGGGAAAAAAAAGAGTCTTACACGTTGGGTGTGTGCTTAACATAAAGCACTTGGGTCTTATGACAAAATCATATTTCTAATGTCCTTCTGATAGGTGCACATCCTTGGGAGAGAGGCTGTGACTTCTGCAGAAGACTATCAACCACTTAAGTTTCTCCTGACCACTAATTGCTAATTATTGCTGTTGTCCTTCTGATACATGGGAGGGAGGCTGTGACTTCTGCAGAAGACTAACCACTTAACTCCTCCTGACCACTAACTACATGGGAAGCCTAGAGAAAGCAGCCTCCCAAACGAGGTGTCAATGTATTACTTTTTTTAATTACCAGTATGATTCCTCCTGCTCCTTGTTTCACAGTGGAATGTAGACATGAAAAGGTTTCACAGTGGTTTTTAAAGTACTGCTTGGTTTTATGCAGCTTACTGATGCTTCAAGAGAAGTAGATTTCAGAATACATAAAAAGAATGCACTGTTCCTTTTTCTAAATGAAGTTTTCACTTGCAATAAAAAAATAAAAATAAAAATACACCCTGTTATACAACAGGCAACAAGCCATTAACAATGAAACAGGCAATTTGGGGAATTTCAACAAAATCAGCAATGTTTTTGTCAAAATGCCACTTTCTACCAGAAAGATCCTTTGAATGAGTCTAGTGTCTTTTTTTTTTTTTCTTGTACAAAAGAAATCTCTACCACCTCCTGCTTTAGCTGCATGTTTCTTTTGCAAAGCACTAGTAGATCCTCATACCAGCTCCTCTTTGGCTCATTAAATATTGGAATCACAGAACTGTCAGGGTTGGAAGAGACTTCAAGGATCATCTAGTTCCAAACCCCCTACACTGGGCAGGGACAATTCCCACTAGAACAGGTTGCCCAGAGCCACATCCAGCCTGATATTAAAAACGTCCAGAGATGAGGCTTCCACCACCTCCCTGGGCAACCTGTGCCAGTGTCTCACCACCCTTATGTCAAATAACTTCTTCCTAAGGTCTAATCTAAATCTCCACTCCTCTAGCTTGGATTCATTCCTCCCCAATCCTATCACTACCTGACACCCTAAAAAGTCCCTCCCCAGCTTTCTTGTGGGCCCCCTTCAGATACTGGAAGGCCACAATAAGGTCTCCTCAGAGCCTTCTCTTCTCAACAGTGAACAGCCCCAACTCTCTCAGCCTATCTTTGTAGGAGAGGTGCTCAGGATGCTCAAATGGCTCTTGTCTGCTTGGGGCTGTCACCAAACCAGCAGAACTCACACCTGATACACTACCTTGGCTAAAATACTGCTGGGAGTTTGGTAATAATCTTCTTCATCCTTTTTGACATCTTCATCTGTGTCTGATGAGAGTGGATTTTCTTCATTCTTTCCCAGATGTTTATCCTGACAAAATAATGGGATGGCATTTAACAGGTTCAGTCACACAGATTATTTAAGATGTATTTTGCCATTTACATGAAGCAGAAATAGAATCAGCAAAGATGCAGAGAAAGCATGGGAAGGCATCTTTCTCCTTGAAGTGAGGAAGGCTCAGAGCCGGTCTGTTACAGCAACAAGGCTTCTGCATTTGTGCTCTTTCTTGCCATGTTGAGATCCACTGCACATGGACAGCACTGGCCACTGTTATTAGCACTTTCCATAGAGGAACCTGTGGTAACTAGGCAGTTCCAGCTGACAGCACGTTTACAGCCTGCTCTTTTGCTTGAAAATCAAGTTGAGTTAAACATATGGGTTTAAACTGGCAGAGGGGAGATTTAGACTGGATGTTAGGAGGAAGTTCATTACAGTGAGGGTGGTGAGGCACTGGAACAGGTTGTCTAGGGAGGTTGTGGATGCTCCCTCCCTGGAGGTGTTCAAGGCCAGGTTGGATGAGGCCTTGAGTGACCTGTTCTAGTGGGAGGTGTCCCTGCCTATGGCAGGGGGTTGGAACTAGATGATCCTTGAGGTCCCTTCCAACCTTACCATTCTATGATTCTGAGCATCTTTTAACTGCTGTCAAGTAAATAATTAATTTGGGATTTCCCTGACTAACAAGCAGTCTATTATCTCATACTTCTCCATGAACTAGAACACACCCTGCAGGGCTGGAGATCTGACTCTGAATTCTTTGCGTCTTGAGGGATATTCTGCTCTTATAAATACCTGAAACACCATGTTTTGGTTATGGCAGTTTGCTAAGTCAAGGAGAAATTGATCTCTCTACCAAGTTTTGCTTTCTAAGTCACAAAGATAAATTGTCTGCTTCTCTATTTCCTTGCTGACTTCACTACAGTGAGGAGTAATTAGTATTCAGCTGCCTCCCAATGCAATTCTCCATGCCATGTTTGCGATGCAACCACTTTTTTATCTCCCCATTTACATCCCTGGTTTCCATGGAGATGGTTTTAATAATTGCTAAATATGCCACAGACTATGTCACTGTTTTCAAGGTAAAGTAAATTAAACTAATTACTCTCTTACACATAAAGAGAATGGCACTGAACAGAAATTAAAGATGAATGTAGTTTTGTGCCTTGTTTGTATAAATGACATAGAAAGCGACTCATGCGGGAGGGGGCAGAACAAAACCTGTTAAAGGACCTTCAAGAATGTCCTTCATAAAACAAAACAAAACAAACACCACAGCAGGAACGAGACTGGTCATAATCTAAAGTAATGAATGAGTTTCCTAGTTACTTTTCCAGGGGCTTTAGATCAATCAAATAAGCAGAGATTTGTGGAGAAGAGGGAAAAGGAGGTGATTTTATCAAGTCTTGAGATCCTCTGACTCCTAGGAAATCTCAGAGAGGAGACAGTACTCATTAGCTTCCCAAACTGAGCTTTCAATCACTTACAGTGGCTCTCTTTTGCTAAATGTGTAGTGTTTCTCTGTAGGGAAAATGGGAAGAAGAAGGTTAAGGGAGCTTTGTGATTCCCTAGAGCAGTTTGCCAACATCTCCATTCCTCCAGGTACTTTACCGCCAGAGAAGTTAACCTCACTCTATAGTTACTCTCAACAGCGATGAGGAGCAGCTGAGGGAACTGGGATGGTTTAGTCTGGAGAAGGGGGGGGGAACTCTACAACTCCCTGAAAGAATGCTGTACTGAGGAGGGAGTTGGTCTCTTTTTCCTAGCATCAGGTGATAGAACAAGAGGAAATGGCCTGAAATTGTGCCAGGGGACATTTAGGTTGGAGATTAGGAAAAAATTCTTTTCTGAAAGAGTAGTCAGGCACTGGAACAGGCTGCCCAGGGAGCTGGTGGAGTCACTGTCCCTGGAGGTGTTCAAGGAATGTATGGACATGGCAGTCTGGAACGTGGTTTAACAGGCATGGTGGTGTTAGGCTGATGGTTGGGACCTGATGATCTTAGAGGTCTTTTCCAACCAAAACAATTCTACGATTCTATGATGCAGCTAAACAAGTTCTTTAAGGCTGTTGAACCACGATGTGGATTTACATTAGAGAGAAAGCAGACTATGGAAAAAAATTGCTATAGCACAAGATGGAAATAATACTCAGAGAGCAACTCAGTAATTGCTAGATGTAGGCTCCTTAAGGAAAGGTTATGTGCTGCTCTTGGGCAGAGGAACTTATCTCAAAAAAATCAGGTGCAACCAACAGATCCCATCAAGGATACCTAAGTGTCTGCAACACAGTAACGTGCAGTACAGGGTGATGCAAGTCAGGGCTCCTTATTTTGATGCATTTCAGGTATTGAAAGCTGCGTATCGAAATATCTGATACTGAATTCCTGAGTCAGATATGGTTTGGTAGCTCCAGAATGCTGGTTGAAAGAGAGTCAGGTCCCCAGACCTCTGCAAGTCATCTGCCTGTGTGAATTCCAGTTCTAGAAGGACACAGAACTGCATGAGAGAGTCCAGTGCAGAGTCACAGAGATGATGAAGGGACTGGAACATCTCTGTTATGAGGAGAGACTGAGGGAGCTGGGGCTTTGCAGCTTGGAGGAGACTGAGAGGTGACCTCATCAATGTTATAATGATATAAAGGGTCAGTGCCAGGAGGATGGAGCCAGGCTCTGCTGGGTGATGCCCAGCAACAGGACAAGGGGCAATGGGTGGAAGATGAGGCATAGGAAGTTTCATGTAGATGTTGAGGAGGGATTTTTTCCCTGTGAGGGTGACAGAACACTGGAACAGGCTGCCCAGAGGGGTTGTGGAGTCTCCCTCTCTGGAGATATTCCAAATCCACCTGGACCTGTTCCTGTGTGATTTGCTCTAGGTGATCCTGCTCTTCACAGAGGTTGGACTGGATGGGATTTCGAGGTCCCTTCCAGCCCCTGACATTCTGTGATTCTGTGAATAAAGTCTGCTGACATTGAGAGGCCTGTTTGCATGACTAACAGCTACTGCCCAAAGAGTTCTCAAGACCTGGGCTTGGATGAGGGAATCACCAATTCAAAGCACAACAAATCAGATACCAGAAACGTGGAGTCCTATTTCAAACAGGAAGTGAAGGCAAGGGATTAATCTGAAAGTCAGCTGTCTAGACATCACCAGGCAGAGAATAGATTCAGAGATGTTAGCAGATGCTAAACTTATGAGGCAAGTGAAATATTTTTAGAGTGAACAAAGGTTTTTGTTTCTCGTTATTTTTACACATGCTGATAGAGACATATGAGCTCCCTGCTATTTCCTCTGCTTCAGGCTAAAAAGGTAAAATCCAAATTCCTCATATTTAACCTTCATGGTCAGTCTGTCCTAGTCTGGACAGCTGCAGATAATACATGCTCTGGGAAGCATCATAAGTATGAGAAGAATTACTGAATAAGACAGAGAGACATGTGAAAGAAAGAGACAGAGCCTTGGTATGCACCCAGAGCAGCACTAGTTAAAATCAGACTGGGGGTTAACTAACTGCATTTTAGAGCTCAGACTCACCACTGACTTACTGCATCTTCACAAAGTACTGTGCATCAGCTGAGCTCTGCTAACTGCCCATAGAACAACAATGTTCTTACAACTATTTTTACTTATTTCTACTAAATTTAGCTGTACTGCTTCATACTTGCTGCTAGCCTATATACATGGATGGTGACTGCAGCACATGATTTATCACCCTGCTAGCTATGACAATAGAATAGATTTTTTTTTTTTTTTTTTAATCCCCCCCTGTTTTATAGTCACTTCAGATCACAGTTCAGTGCATAAACTGCCAGGAAAGGTGGGTATAAACCTAGCTGCCAAATTGCATGCTGGTGTGGTCGAGCCTTGGTTGTGCCTTTTGCTCTGTTGACTGCTGTAAAGGCAGTAATCCAGGGCAGAGCATGGCTGAAAACTATCTGAGACTGCTGCTGTTGTTTGCTCAGGAAACACAGGTCAGAACATTTAGCCAGTAATAAATACATGGTAACATTCATCACTGTATCTTTTTAATCATTCCTGCCAGATATGGAAGCTAAAGTAATTGAAGTCATATTTATGGTGACAGAAGGTCAGTCCTGAGTTGTGCTCCAATTTAACAAGCCCTTGTTCTGTAGCTCAGTTACATTGATTAAATTGCTGATGGCAGAGGCTGCAAAAAGAAACCATTTAGGAAGACTGAGGGACAGCTGAGAAATGTGATGGGAGGAAGAAATCCTCTAGCAGTGCAACTTTTCCTGATCAAGTTTGTGAAAGCTGCCACAAGCCACAATTGCTGCACAGAAACCGAGGACCTGCCTCCAAGAAGCAAAACAAGCAGGGTTATTGCAACAAAGTTCCTAGAAGGTTGTTTTCACTGCTAAACAAACAAAACAACAGAGTAAAGTATTTAGGAAACTTTCACAGTGAAAACCAACACAGGGAAAGCAGCTGGATCAGCTATAGTTACAGAGGTTGAGGTGAGGTAAAAGCCAGCTGTCACTTCTGCAGGCTGAAAAAGTCAAGAGCTGTTTGATTTCTCCTGCTCACCGTGCTTGGAAAAACTTCTCTTGATGAGTCACACTGAGCCTGATGAGGGCCAGGATATGAATTAGGCCTGCTCTTGTCTTCTGAGGAACCATCCTCCTGTATACAAAAGATAAAATTTGACTTCTCCTAGAGATACACTGGCAGTGCTTTACCTGCATTCAGCTTCCCCTGGCTGGGTCATTTGCCCAGTCTTTGTGACTGAAGAAAACCAACAGACTACAAGTGCTTTGGGACAGCTGCACTGCCTTCCTTCCTTTCCATTTAAATATTGAGGGGGAAGATCTGGAAGGCATAGAGGAACTGAACACAAGCTTTACAGCCTGAAGAGAAACAAAGGAAAACACAATCATAAACCAGGAGCAATGTGGCTAGCAGCAGCCAAAACAATCATCACATGGCTTTGTCAAGGCATGCCAGGGGCACGCTTCGTGCCTGCCAATCTTTCCCAGTCAACTGAGGCAGCCCATGAATATAACTTCTTCTTGGCATCAACACCTGCCTCTCCTTACATGAAGGCATGGTTTAGCTGGTGTTGTGGTTAGGCTGGACTTGATGGTCTTGGAGGTCTTTTCCAGCCTCGGTGATTCTGTGACTTTCCTCAAAAGTCTTTCCTTTGTGGGGAGTTTTTGGTATTAACATTCATGGCCTGCTCAGGAACCCCACCAGAGAGCACAAAAAAGCACCTACATGCTCATTGCAGAAAGGCCTTTTGATGGAAGAGCAACCTGTTCTAATGGGAGGTGTCCCTGCCTATGGTGGGGGATTGGAAGTAGATGATCTTTGAGGTCCCTTCCCACCTAAACCACTCTATGATGCTATGAAAAGCAACTACACAAATCAAATTTCACAGTCACCACTAGGAGCAAACTCATTATTAAACAGAGTAGCTGCTCTGTTTACCTTCTGGTTGCTTTGCTTCTCTGTGAAGCTGTTTGTATCTGCAGAACTCAAGAACAGTGGCAGAGAGGAGGGCCTGCCTCTGGCTTCTGGATTTGGAAGATCTTGATTCTAGAAAGAAGATAATCTCAGTGTAAGAAGAAAGACACCTGATGGGCATGGTCAACAATGCACCAAAGACAACCCACCACTCCCAGTTTTACTTTTAATGGCACAGAGAGGTTGCCTATTTTTCAATATATGTCTGCCTATATTTGTTCAGGCAGACACAAATTGCTGTGCTTGCACTCTGGGCTAACTGGAAGCTGCAGAGATGTAAGGTTAATGCTTAGTCTGAACCAGTAAGCCTGGATGGCTCTTAAGCTGCAGAAACCTGGGTCTGAGCTTGATCTAAGAGGGCTTCCAGCTGGTTCATAACATTGACAGACTAGATGTGGATTGGTTTATAAACCAGCATTGGAATATAGCTAAAAAGCACAAGGTAAGAGTAACACACAAGTTTTCATCCGGAGGCATCAAAGTGCATTTCGTCGCAGCACCGTGTCCATCATCTCCCAATTTCCATGTGGCTTACTCTTCAAAGAGATTCCCTCAATGTAAAATCAAACCAGAGCAGACAGACTGTGCAATGCCTGCTTAATGCATAAAATGCGAAACAAACTTCTGATTAACCAAGGCAAGAGCCACCTTGCAAGGCCAAGATCAGGANCTGCAGGCTCATGTTGAGCTTTTCATCACTCCAGACCCCCAGGGCCTTTTCCTCAGGGCTGTTCTCCAGCCATTCACAATGCAGCCTGTATTTGTGCTTGGGATTGTGCCTACCCAGGTGCAGGACCTTACACTTCGCCTCGTTGGGTTCTTTCTTTCTTTTTGGGTTACACTTGGACTTTGAGCGGGTTCTAATGAAATCACAAACTTCTTTTTTCCAAAATCAAGTGCAGCTAATGTCACCTGAGGGCACCATCCACCTCTTCTGGCCTCCTTGCAGACTGAAGATATCACAGTGACCCAGTCCTCTGTTTCCTGCCTGTAGGTTGGAAGAAAAGAAATTAAAATCTACTCACAGTTAAAACACAAAGAAAACCTCTTTGCCTACCTGTTTCCTCCTATGGGGCCCAAAATAACAGTTCCTGAAATCACTGGGGGAAATCTGCAGCTTCCTTTTCAAGAGACACTGCTTGGCTGGCCACAGCAAGATGGAAAAGTTTGACTTCAGAGAGGTGCAGCCCGAAGCTGGGAGCTAAAAGGTAGGCAGAGAGGGCTGTATGCGTGCGCAAGAGACACAAAGAGGGAGAAATGGAGAGGTAGGATGGTGCTTTCTGCTTTATTTTCTGGGTGCAATGCTGCTCTGCTAAGTCCTGCCATGAAGACAGTTAACAAGGCTTGGGAATGTGTTTGGGCAAGCAGGATGAGAAACGTGCCACGAACGGACACCTGAAGCCTCCCTTCATTCCTGTGGTGAATTTAGTTGGATTAATTCTGGAATGCTTGCCAGCAGGTGTTGTCTGTGAGAGCAGTGTGTGTGGGGTGCCACGCTCAAGTAACACCCAGGTATGTGTTTTCCTTCTGCACTTATCAGCATTTCACACATCAGCTGTTCTTCTGCATGAAGGCAGAAAAAAAAAACCTCATTAAATATTTGCGATCGGGAAACTGAAGATGAGAAGCTGGGAAGCAGTAACAGAGGAGCACTGTGCCAAATATCTTCCCTCCCCTGGCCAAGCTTTGGCTGGGCACCTCAACAGCAGCAGTTTCTGTCCTTGCTGAGGATGGGATTGCAGCTGGGGAAAGCAGGGAGCACAGCACACCTGCTGCAATAAATACCTCAGTCATTGCTTTTAGGGTATGTTTCTCTTTCAGAGAATTTTCCCCTTCGACCTGCTTCCTTTGATTATCAACCTACTTTCCAGGGCAAGATTTCCTCTTGTGATTCATCCACAAAGAGCAGAAGCTTTCCTAACTCCCAGGAGCTGCTGGGTGAGAAGACAAAGCTCTCTGCTCTTCCGTGACCCTTAACTGGTAGAATATGACATGGCACTGCCACACTGATGCACTGCTGCTGCCATCCCCACTCCCAGCAACATGCTCCCACTACTTTTGCATGTTGGATTTTGTGGCTGCAGGGAAGACTACCTCCCCGGCCTGAACCAGAAACCCATGTGGCCAGAGGGATAAAAAACACAGGACAGAGCAGTTTTCCATGGGACCAACCAGCTGAATCCTTTCATCCCAGATCTGCACAATCAGTCGCTGAGACACTGGAATAGATGGGAGCAGCTGCAAAGGAGTAGGACCTTGCCTTGGGGCAGCAGCTTAGTGTTGCATTAGCTTAACTGTAATGTCATACTGTATTTGCACATCTTTCTATGCCTACCTGCTGTTCCCAATGAGGTAGTAACACCTGTTTCCAGTACTGATGGACATCACCTGCTCAGGAAGGCATTTAAACATCTTTCTCACTGTTTCCATGATTTCAGAATTGCTTATGCCAACTCCCACATGTATGATTCTGTTAAGATAAGCATATGAAACATGCTACATAACTACACACACACACACACGTGTGTGTGTTTGTGTATTTTACATTAAGCACAGCATGAACAGGGTGAGAGCTGCATGGGAAAAAATATTTTTCTAGAATCATAGAATGGTAGGGTTGGAAGGGACCCTCAAGGATCATCTAGTTCCAACCCCCTGCCATAGGCAGGGACACCTCCCACTAGTACAGGTCACTCAAGGCCTCGTCCAACCTGGCCTTCAACCCCTCCAGGGAGGGAGCAGCCACAACCTCCCTGGGCAACTTGTTCCAGTGCCTCACCACCTTCACTGTAAAGAACTTCTTCCTAACATCCAGTCTAAATCTCCCCTCTGCCAGTTTAAACCCATTGCCCCTTGTCCTGTCAGTGCAAGACCTTGTAAATCCACAAGAAAAAATAAATCTCAAGAAAGTAAGTGCACACATTCAAAACAGAAGGTCTTCCAATGAAGAAAATTTCCTAGCAAAAGAAGTAAAATCAGCTTTTGCAGGCTTGTGCCCAGACTTTGGATCTTTGTCTCTGAAAAACAGAGCTGCTGCTCTAAAACAGAAACCTGAGAAGAAATTACAGTGTGAACAAAATCCTGCAGATGTTTTGGAACAGCTGCAGAACAGTTAAATGTGATTTGAAAGTAAATGTCTATGGATAATGGTTTAATGGAGGGGAAGAGGAACAGAGCAGAAGTACTCTTAATGGATACTTAAATAGAAGCACCAGTTCCATTAACTTCCAAGAAGTTAAATTAGTAAAAATAATAACAACATTAATGATGGTAATAATGTAACCACATACCACTGAGCAAGCTGCAATTGTTTTGCAAGCTTCACAGTGTAAATCATAGAATCATAGAATGTCAGGAGCTGGAAGGAATCTCAAAAGCTCATCCTGTCCAGCCTCCCTGCCAGAGCAGATCACACATGAATGCATCCAGACGGTTCTTGAATATCTCCAGAGAGGGAGACTCCACAACTCCTGTGGGCAGCCTGTTCCAGTGTTCTGTCACCCTCACAGGTTAAAAATTCGTCCTCACATTTACATGAAATTTCCTATGCCTCAGCTTCCACCCATTGCCCCTTGTCCTGTCATTGGGCATCACCCAGCAGAGCCTGGCTCCAGCCTCCTAGCACTCACCCTGTACATATTTATAAACATGAATGAGGCCACCCCTTAGTGGTCTCCTCTCCATGCTAACAAGCCCCAGCTCCCTCAGGCTCTCCTCATAAGGAAGAAGATCAATGTCCTTAATCATTTTTGTGGCTCTGCACTGGACTCTCTCAAGCAGCTCCCTGTCCTTGAGCTGGGAGACCCAGAACTGGACACAATACTCCAGATGCAGCCTCACCAGGGCAGAGTAGAGGAGAAGGAGAACCTCCCTCAATCTACTAACCACAGTCCTTCTAATACACCCCAGAATGGCATTGGCCTTCCTGGCCACCAGAGCACACTGCTGGCTCATGGCCATCCTTCCATCCACCAGGACTCCCAAGTGCCTCTCCCCTTCACTGCTCTCCAGCAGGTCAGTTCCCAACCTGTACTGATCTCTGGGGTTCTTCTTTCCCAGGTGCACGACTCTGCACTTGCCCCTGCTGAACTTCATTCAACTTCTCCTTGCCCAACTCTCCAGCCTGTCTAAGTCTCTCTGAATGGCAGCACAACTCTCTGGTATGGCAGCCACTCCACCCAGTTTGGTGTCATCAGCAAACCTGCTGACAGTGCACTCCACGCCCTCATCCAGGCCATTCATGAATACACTGAATAATACTGGTCCCAGTACCAACCCCTGAGGGACTCCACAAGTTACAAGCCTTTTTCCACTAAAATCCTTTTAATGGAAAAAGCACAACAGCTATGTGAGTCCAGTGGCCTCCAGTTCCATGAGCCTGAAGTATTTAGCTCCAGGTCTGACTGGTAAAATCCTTACACTTCCCTTCATATTTACTGTTTCCCTTCCACACAGCTCATGGTAAAGGGTGCCAATACAAAACCACTGACACCCAGCCTTGCTGTGGTGGGTACTGCACTGGGAGGAATGAAATGAGCAACCCAAGTGAGCCAAGCAGAGCAATTTCTTGGCAGAGTAAGAAGCGGTGGGGAAAGCAGCATCACCCCAAAGGGCTACATGAAAGCCCAGGATACTTCTACACAACTTGTGAAGCACTTCATAAAGCCATAAGGGGGAAGAGGTTGTGTGCCACAGTTAAGAGTGGCATAGCCCATCCTTACTGACACGTGAGTGAATGCATAGCACTCACAGGAGAGAAAATATCTTTTACTACAGGACTACAGCCTGTGGGATCAGAGAGCCAAGATGTCTGGTTTGCACATACCACCTCACCACAACCACTCACACAGATGTATCAAATTTCACCAAAGGAATTCAGTATTTTCACTTCTATGTCTATCATTCACTGTAAGTTGCCCAAGGCAGCATTTTCTGCAGTTCAGTGGGATTTGGATCATAGGAACACAGAATGGTCTGGTCATCTAGTCTAACCCCAGAGCCCAGAGCCCTGTCAGACCTCACCCTGAATTATCTCCAGGGATGGGACCCCAACCACCTCCCTGGGCAACCTGTTTCAGTGTTCCACCACCCTCATAGTAAAGAACCTGTTCCTAACATCCAATCTAATTCTGCTCTTCTGTAGTACAAAGCCATTGCCCCTTGTCCTATCACCACAGGCCTTTGCAAACAGTCTCTCTCCAGCTTTCTTGTAGGCCCCCTTCAGGTACTGGGAGGCTGCTATTAGGTCTCCCTGGAGCCTTTTCTCCAGGCTGAACAACCCCAGCTCCCTATCTTCATAGCAAAGGTGCTCCAACCCCCTGATCATTTTTGTGGCCCTCCTCTGGACCTGCTCCATTAGGTCCATGTTCTTCCTATACTGAGGGCTCCAGACCTGGATGCAGTACTCAACAGAATCAAAGAACATCAGGGGCTGGAAGGGACCTCTAAAGCTCATCCAGTCCAACCCCCCTGCAGAGCAGGATCACCTATACCAGATCACACAGGAACATGTCCAGGTGGGTTTGGAATATCTCCAGAGAGGGAGACTTCACAACCCCCCTGGGCAGCCTGTTCCGATGTTCTGTTTTAGCCTCACAGGCTAAAAATTCCTCCTCATGTTTCCATGAAACTTTCTATGCCTCAACTTCCACCCATTGTGCTTGTCCTGTCATTGGGCATTACCCAAGAGAGCCTGGCTCCATCCTCCTGGCACTCACCCTTTACATACTGATAAACATTGATGAGGTCACCTCTCAGTCTCCTGTTCTCCAAGCTGCAGAGCCCCAGCTCCCTCAGGCTCTCCTCATAAGAGCGATGTTCCATTCCCTTCATTATCTTTGTGGCTCTGCGCTGGACTCTATGTCCCTCTTGAACTGGGGGGCCCAGAACTGGACACTTGCTCACCTCACTCTGGGTGAGGTGATCAAGAGCCTCCCTCAGGAACACCTGTTCCTGTACAGTCAGTCAGTGGTCATTTTAACAATTTTGATACATGACTCAAAATAAAAAAGGAACTGCATTGGAGTTACATACTGATTGACAGCTATGGAGCCTTTTATAGTCTGGCCTTTTAGATACTTCAGGATATAATTGCCCATGCTGGATTTGGACAGGATGAAAAAACGCCTTTTCCAAGAATTCTGCAGAAGAGAAAGGGAAAATTGTTTCTCATTAAAATTCAGGAAAGCAGAAATAACAGGTGCTTATCAAGGGATTGCTAGAATATGACTAATTTGTGCTAGCATACCTGTGAGCTGAAAAGCTGAAGGGGCGGTGATTTGATCAGGAATCCCTGCTTGGAGACTCCACCTTCAGGGCAAAATGTATTCTGTGTTTCCACTAACCAAGGAGAAATGAAGGGTACCATTACTTAATTTGTTGCCAATCAATCTCTTACAAAGACCTGTTTGAACTGGAAATCAATGAATTGCAGAAAACAACTGGTTGGAAGAGATCTCAAAGCTCATCCAGTCCAACCTTTCACCTGGCACTGAAGGGTCCAACACTAAATCATGTCCCTAAGCATCAGCTCCATGTGCTGCTTAAACACCTCCAGGGATGGTGACTCCACCACTGCCGTGGGCAGACCATCCCAATGTTTGAGAACCCTCTCTGTGAAGAAGCATTTCCTAGGATCCAGCCTGAACCTCCCTTGGAAATTGTTGCTGAGCAGTGGGTTTCTGTGCTTAAATGGGCATCAAGAACGTTACAATTGGAGAAGACAAACACAAATCAAGGCTATAAAAAATTAGTATTTTTTTAAGAATCCAGTGACTAGAAGAAGCATAGTCATCCTCATCTGGGATCTTCCAGTAAGGGACAGGAGAGAACAGACATAAATTCTGGGAAATACAACATGACCGAGCAAGAAATGCTCTTAGTGATGCAAGAAATGCTTGGTTCTGAAACCTCATTTGCCACCAACTTCAGAGGCAGGTAAGACTTCATCATCAGTGCCCTGGAGATATTGACTGTACCTTCCAGTTCCCATATAATTTTTTTAAGGAATGTAATCTTTTTAACAAGCATTAGTTCATCCTCTGTGTCAGGGACACGAAAAATTCTGCTGCAAAAGGAAATGCTGCATGTAGGACAGATTCTTTAAGGAGGTAAAGGGCAGAATTCATAGAATGGTAAGGTTGGAAGGGACCTCAAGGATCACCTAGTTCCAACCCCCTGCCATAGGCAGGGACACCTCCCACTAGTACAGGTCACTCAAGGCCTTGTCCAATCAGGCCTTGAGCACCTCCAGGGAGGGAGCAGTCACAACCTCCCTGGGCAACCTGTGCCAGTGCCTCACCACCCTCACTGTAAAGAACTTGCTCCTAACATCCAGTCTAAATCTTCCCTCTGCCAGTTTAAACCCATTGCCCCTAATCCTGTCATTGCAAGACCTTGTCAATAGTCCCTCCCCAGCCTTCCTGTAGCCCCCTTCAGATATTGGAAGACTACTATAAGGTCTCCTGGAAGTCTTCTCCAGGCTGAAGAGCCCCAACTCTCTCAGTCTGTCCTCACAGGAGGACAATTAACACAGTGTAACTCCAGAAGAGATCTCAATAATTAGAAAATAGATTCTATGAAGAGTGACAGAAGGAGCTGGGGATGCTTAGTTTGAAAAAGGGGAGACCTCATTACCTATGTCAAGGGGGTTGGAACTAGATGATCCTTGAGTTCCCTTCCAACCTTACCATTCTATGATTCTATGATCACTGTCTACAGCTACCTGAAAGGACATTGTGGAGGGGCTGCTGTTGGTCTCTTCTCACAGGTAATTAGTGACAGAACAAGAGGGAATGGCCTCAAGCTGCAACTGGGTAGGCTTAGACTGGACAATAGGAAACATTTTTCATGGAAAGAGTGGTCAGGCATTGGAATGAGCTGCCCAGGGAGGTGGTTGAGTCACTAACCCTGAATGCGTTTAAAGATAGTTTAGATGTGGTGCTTAGGGGTATGGTTTAGGGTGAACCTTGTAGAGGAGGAATATCAGTTGGACTTGGTGATACTGAGGGGCTTTTCCAACCTGAGTGTTTCTGTGACTCTGTGATTCAACATTTTCCAGGATGTTGTTTTCCCCTGTTTTTCACCTATTGTTTACCACAAAATCCTTAGCAGGTGGAGGGTAAAGAGAATTATGTCATATACGGATTAAGAATGGATTGAAACCTGATTCGACTTTACTACTGCCAAAAAAACTTAGCAAATGAAATTTTGTACCTGCAGAATTTCTTTGACTTGTAGAAGCCATGCTGCTTGCTTCTTCCACTCAGATAGTAAAGAGAGCAAAGCCCTGTGAAGCTATTTCCTTTTGCTTTGCTTGCTGCTGAGTAGCATTTCACTGCACGCACGGCAGCCCGAGAGAACAACAAATACCTCACAGGTGTTTATTTTCACAGTGATGCTTCAACTACACAAAATGAGCAGAGAAAAATCTAGAATGTAAATAATTATAATGATTCATTAAAACTGCATGATTCATTATGCTGCCTATTCTTAGATTTTATCCTTTAACATACACAATCTAATATTTTGTTATGTCATCGTAGGATATTCTGTGATAATTATAACATTGTGAATAATAAAAAATATCCATTTATGTAGGCCAAAAAGATTATTTGCTGCCAGCAGAGCTTCATTTTGCCTCTTCCCCTGCACTAGACAAAACACACAAGATTTAGGGATATAACCTCCCACAGGTTTCTGCCTTAGCAATGTATAAAATAGGCATAGCTTGGCCTGGAGGGTTCAAAATCTATTTGGAAAATCTAATCATAATACTCTGGTAATTCCAATAATTTGCAAATCTGTAGCATTCTTAATACAATGTCCTCAGAGCAATTTACAAACAGCATTGAAAGTTAGTTCTCAGCTTTCTAAGAGGTGGATTAGTATTCTGATTTTTCAGAGGGGTAAGCAGAGAGCATCTGGTTTTACCTATGTCAACTGATTTTTGCAACATCCCCTCTGGTATTAGCAGGGAAATGAGGATCTCACTGTAAACCTGAGAAGAAGTTAAATAAGCTGCTCACTATCATAGTCAGGCTCATGGCAGAGATGGGCACAGAGGCTGGCAGGGAGGCAGAATGCCCCAGTGCACCTCTACCAGCTTCTCTGGAGTTTTGTTAAACAACCCTTTAACAAAACAGGCAGGCAGAGGGCTGTGGGGTTTGGGAAGCGCAGGAACACAGCGATGGAGCATTCAGAAGGTAAAAGGTGGATTTGGTTAATGGACTTCTATTGTTAAGGTTTGGTTTGGGGTTTTTTTGAGCTAATTTTCCTTTCAGTGCTTTCCTTCAAGAAGGCCATTTGGGAGTCAGGATAACAGAGGCAGACCTCCAGAGCACTGCTGTTTCTCTGCAGTTCCTATGTGAGCTCTGCACTCCTGCCAGTGTAGTTTGCACACTGGATGTGGTTTTATTACCTCGCAATTGCTTGCTTCTTCCTTTAAAATCAGATCTAGTTTCTCTCATACACTTACATCTCCACTCTGCAATAACCTGTCTGTTTCTAATATAATTTAGGAAACTTTCAAAAGTTTCCTTTTGCCTTAGCCCAGAGCTCTCATTCCTTGCAAAATGATATTCTGAACCTGTAGTAACTTGGCTTGAAGTTGTTAGCTACAGCAAGGTTACACTGTCTCCAACATGTGTGCCACCTGAAGCTGCAGAGCCTCTTCTAGGAAAATTCAAAGGATTTCAAGTGCTTTCTCTGGATTTCTGCTGAGTTCTATAGCTGGACTGGGAGATTTGAGGTGTTCCCTTTGCTTCTGTTACTCCAGTGATTTACTGCATGATGTCAGAAGCAAGCTTGGTATGATCTGGAGTAGTGGCCAGAAATGGTTAATTATTTTCTGGTCTCACTCACCTAACATAAGGTAGGTTATACTCAAATTTTTGCTTCTGACACATAACTATAGCTGTAGACTTCCACACATCCCACTGCAGGCAATGAATGCTGTAAATGAGAATGGGCCACTGCAAAGCCAGGTCCACTAGAGACCTCTGCAGAACATTTCTGCCTGTATTTTTGGGTGGCTTCCTTGAGGAAACCTTTGCGGTTCTGTCTTTTTCAGAGACAGGTTTGTTGTACAAATGCCATGACAGACTGCTACAAAATTTACTGCTAGGGTTTTCATCTAGTGCCTACCAAAGAACCAGAACACAAAAGCAATTTCCAAAACTAAAACCAATTGCACACAAAGACAAATTTGTTAGTGTCAACAGCAAGGGCACACGCCTGGGGCTGCAATGAAAGGCAACGCAATATTCTTTCAGTGTGGCTGACAGAGTCACTGTGACTGCCAAACAACACAATTCTTTCCAAACAAGGTTCCCAGAGCCTATGACAGGACAAAACTGTCTTCTAGGTTTCAGTGAAAGTCAAGATTCACAGGAGGGGAGGCAAAAAAAAGTTTGTGACATTACATTTGCATGCTGGGCATAAAAAATTTAATTGTGGTGTTTAATTGTCTCTTCAATGTAAAGCAACATTTTAAAGAGGTTATACCTAACTCAGAACAAACAATGCCAGTTCCATGATTATACCCTCTAGGATTTTTATATGCCTGGCATTAAGAGATTTGATTGCTTCCAACCTTTTGAAATGCAATGAGGCACTACAGTCCAAATGCAAACAAAATGCTTCACGTTATTAAGATGTAGGCTGTTATAAAACTTCAAAAATAGAATAGCAAGGTAAGGAAAAGCAGCTGTGTTAATACTTACCAGCAGAATGTCTTTATGGTGTAGAAGGTTTTAGAGGAATTGACCTTTAAGTATTTCCAGATTCCCTGTATTGCCTTCTAGAGCAAAACACAGTGTGTCCTTGCCCTGCATTGTGACTGCCTTCTTATAGTCCGTGTATAAACATGAACACCCTGAAATATGACCCACAAGGAAGTTCCTCTTTCTGCCATGGGAAGCAAATTAAAGGCTGTTCTGAAAGGGGAAATCCAGATTAATATTCACATACAACCAATGGAAAAATAGGCACATCTGAGGCATCCATATACGTCTCCCATGCAGAAAAAAAAAAATGCAACAACAACCTGGAGACAGCCTGGTTTTGCTGGTTCAGCTTTCCAAACAGTTCCTTTATTTCACCAAAGCTGTGTCTAAAATATAATATCCACTCAAGCCTGGAAGATAAAGCAACATTAAGAACAGTAAGACCATAAAGTACCATAAAATGTGACCAAGTTCAGATTTAAAGAACAGCATTTAGTAAACCACACAACGGTGAAGCAGGATTTCTTAAGCTACCTACGTAATGGCAATGCACTTTCACTCTACTATCAGTCTCTCTCTCATTTATAGGTGAACTTTTTGGATCCAGTGGATCATCAGTGATGATGATTTTATATCCTAAACCATTTGGCTAATCCTGCAGAGGGCAATGGAATTGCTTTTAGAAAGTAGTTTTAAATTCAAACAGAGAACAAGCTGAAATGCCCTCCCTGCACCTTGGAAGTCACTATTCAGCCACCCTGCTCAAGTGAGTGCCAGGCTTCCTTGTTTTCAACAGGTTCCTTCAGGCTCTTGGGCTGGCACAGCCCTTAGCATGCAAACATTACCAGTCAGAAGTGGTGTCTGTCAGTGGGAAATTTTTTTCTTAAATGTTAATGTCTTTTGAATATGATCTAAAGTAATGCTCCATCTAACAGAGACATTGCTCCTGACACAAGGGAATGCTTTCTCTCTTTCACTTCCATGGTAAGTTACCTTTACAAATTGCTTCCCACCATGGCTGTGACTTCAGGAATTTTATGCTGATCTTTGTATATTTCAGATACTAGACCTAGCCTGAAGGGTGCTTAAGATTCAGTCTCAACTTCTTCCTCTAGTTGCCAGTCAGCAGGTAGAATTCCCTTTGTGCCATGCTCTCATCTTTTTTCCAGGAAACCTTTGGTCTACCAGGAGACCTCTTGTAAAGGTAGAGTGCCTTTTTGCATTGCCACATCAGAACACTGAAGAGCTTCAAAAGAACATGACCACTCTTAGATAACCAGCCACCATTTCATCCATTAGTTGGAAATTCCCAAAGCTGTCCTCATTTAGTGTCCATCATGGTACATGTTTCATAAAAGCTGCTAAAGACCTGCCCTGTACACATTTTTTTTTTCCTTTAGACATTATGATCAACAGGGCAAATAGTTTCTCCTGCTGATAAAGAAAACCCACCAATATCAACTTCTGTGATTCTTTCCCAGCAGTCTCTTGTAGGTTGGACCAGGGACTATTTCTAGTTCTTTTTACACTTTCTCAAATTTCTGAGCTAAGAGAAATTTGCTATACAAAGAACCTTGAACAAAAAAAACCCAAGCATTACACAAGAAGAAATTTGCTCCTTACTTGTTAAGCTGTTACGCTCCCTGGCATTACTTTAAAAAACTTCGATGACCTGTTTCAGAGCTCCTGCTTGCTCCTTTATTCTTCCCATGGCTCTCTGGCTTCAGAGCTACAATCTAGCTAAATAAAAGAATAGTTTTGGAGACAGAGGAATATTGCCAACAGAAATGCAAAAGCAGGCTAAACTTTAAGCAAATAAACATCAATGAACTATAAAGGCATGGAAGGGCTTCCAGAAAAGTACTGAACACTGAAATGTTGACTGGATGGATTTCTTGAGGTAAAACCTCTAATACCAGAAAGTAGTTTAAGATGGAGCTATTTGGCAGAAGTAATAGGGAGAACATTTTCATAGGAACTGCTAGACCACTGTACTGTATGAAGACATTTTAGAAACAGGCCAGGATTAAGCTCAGGATATTTCCATTAAAATATGCTCAATTTTTTTTTTTTTCATCCTAAGAGAGGATGTGATCTGTCTAACCCAACTCACCCAATGCCAGCTGATTTTCCTGAACTACTTTTCCACTGACACTGTAAACTTCACCTTGAAGTGATACTGAGGACCATCTGCATGGTTGGCCAAGAAAGGTTTTGAGATGTATTTTGGTTGGATTTCATTTCACATTGAGTGACAAGCATGCAGATACTGATAGCAAATTTAAAAAAAAAAAGAAGGTCTTTATTGATTTCATGCTCAAGACATCCATAAAACAATCATTTATTTAATTCAAACAACTGTAAATTTGACTTCTGAAATGAATATATATATATTCTTTACAAACACTGTGGCATAGCAAGATATATAACAGTTTGGTAACTTGGCTATAGTAAGCACACACTTTCTGGGAAGATTTCAAAAGAGTATAAGAGTACATTCACTGGGAAAAGGGTGAACAAGTAATCATTCATCAGTTTAACCAAATTGTTAAACTTACTTGCCTTTTTTTTTTGAGCTAGCTACCAACTTTAAAGAGAATATAAAAAGTAGGAATATAAACAGCATCGATATAACTCCAAAATATAAAAATCAAGACTGTACAGTAACTAAAAAGGCACTTCTGGGTTCTGATTCAAGTTAAGTCCTGGCAAAATTCCTCAAAAATAGAAGTGGTATCTAAACACACATTTGCTGCTGGAACATAAAAATTTTAGCATTTCCACATTAGGTTTTCAGGTTTTATTACAAAGCCTTGGCATTAACTTTCTGTTGGTTCAGACCTTCTGAATCAAGAGCCAGGTATTTTTATTTCTGCACTACCACCATTTCAGGCCGTTCTATCAGTTAATTGTCACCTGCAAGGAAAGCAAAACAAAAAACCCAAAATCTTTACACTGGAGCTTTAATAAAGCATCACCCTATTACAGTTTGCCAATCTTTTACCAAGACTCTGATTTTGCTGTTTGTTAACATTTCTGTATAGTTGTAGTAAATCATTTATCAAGTATTGGTTTTGAATTGATCCATCTCATGCAAGAGTGGTAACTAAGCAAAATGACTTCCTGATTAAGCACAGAGCAACCATTTCTCTTCATTAATAATGCTCACAAAAAAGGAAATGGATATATTAGACTAGGAAGCACTCTTTTATATAGCTACAAAGTGCTTCATCACTGGACATAGCCACAACATGATGGTCTGTGAAAATTTATGAGAAAGTTGTGCTTCCATGAACTAGCAGTAAAAGAAAAGATGGAGTCTCATGAATTGTTGGGGTTTTTTTTTGGTTTGTTTTCTTAATTTACAATTTGTTTTCCAGAATAAACATTTATGGGACTCTGAGAACATCTTCAGCAGCTCTAAATCACGACAGCCACACTAAAGGAAAAAAAAAAAAAAAATCAAGATACAGTAATTAATATTAGCTGTTAGGTGAGCCTACAGCATTTAGTTCTTCTTTAAAATCTTGCATATTGTCCATCCACCAGATACCCCAGCTTATAAAATATAAAAATCACATTTCTGTTATTAAGAATGTGCAACTCCAATTTATAATCAAATCTGCACCCAAAACCATATCCTGATCTTTCATGAAGATATGCTTTCAGAAGTAAAGTTCCTTAGTGAGCATAGAGACCACACAGGGAATCTGCTTCTTCTCACTGAAGCGTGGATCATCTGACTGGGATTCAAAATTTGTGGCAACCACATAGTTGACCCTCGTGAGGATCTGCATGATCTCAAGTTGTTTGCCATGCTCATTTAGCACAGAGCACAAAGATTGCACAAACCAGGAGCCTCTTCCAGGATTCCTCCAGGAGTAATAACCTTACAGGAAAGACAGATAAGGAAGTGCATGGAGTTATTTTTCTTTTTGATTGGAGATGAAGAATGGAATGTCAGAGTGATAAATTCTCATTTGTGTGAAAGATTTTGAGCAAAGATTAACAAGCCACACAGAAAATATAACTTGAATCACTTATATCACATATCCTACTTGATTAAAGTGGAGAACAATGGGTATTTATTCTTCAAACCTACACCACTGAAGTATCTTTCTCTATTTTTCATTTGGGAAACTGTAAATAGCAAGACTTTACGTTTTTCCTCTCTAAGAATTTTGTGCTGTAATTATTCCTCCTCCTGCCTTCACATTCAACTGAACTGGGACACAGAAGGGCAGGATTCCCAGAAAACAGTGCACCCTTCACCAACTGTAATGTCTGTGTCTTCTCACTTGCCAAATGTGGGCTCTCTCCTGTTACATACACTACAGCTGATGTAAACAGAGTGGATACAACATACACTGACTAGAACTTAGTGTTGTGTCCATCAGTGCACTATGCACCATCAATGAGGGGCAGCCTACAATCAAGTCAATATGGGTGACAAGTTTCTAGGTTTCTATCCCCACCCTGACCCCCTTCTCTTTACCTGGCACTGTGGAATATGCAAACAGAAAATCTGCTTCTACTGGGATCTTGTATCTCGGATTGGCATCTGTTTCCAGAGTGTCATTTGCAGGTCCAGAGTCAGTTTGTATACCTTCATCAAATTCAGAGCCTCTGCATGCCTGCAAGTGGTGAAGGCAAAGAGAACTTGTCCAATAAGGAGAAATAAGGTGTTATCAAAACAAGTGTTCATTAACATTTTTAATGAATTGAGTTTTAAGCAGTACTTTACATGTATTAGAAGCAGAAATGCAATTCTAGGGGACATTAAATTGCTCAGTCATAGTTACCAGGGGATATCTAATTGTTCAGGGACAAAGTTAACAGCCTACCCATTTAAAAATATATAGCCCTTACAGGAAAGGGAGGTAATGGTGATACAGGCTGTGGATCTCAGTGGATTGTCAAAGTGTCAACTCAGCATGATTAATTACTAGTCTAGCGTCATCCTCAGCACTCAATTACTATGCAATGTCTTGTGCAGCGTGACTTCTGGACATTTCCTTTACACATTCTCTTTGATTCCTGACAAGCATTGCTTTAGCACTACATTTCACAGAAAAACAAAGCACATCCTGAGATCATCCAGACATATCCCCCCTTCTCAAGCAAAGACAGCTACAGCAGGTGTCCAGGATTGTGTCCAGATGGGTTTGGAATATCTCCACAGATGAAGACTTTAAAATTTGGACAACATGTTCCAGTGTTTGACCATCCATTTCAAGTACATTGCATTTTTAATGGTTTTCCATTTCTCTCTTTTATTCTTAATTTCCTCTTAATCATGTAGTTTAGATAAAGGAAGCACCAGAACCACATAAGTGTCAGCCCTTGATCAGTAGCTTTGACTGACAGCTCTTGGAAAAAAAACTGGCAGTTTGGTGAGCTTATATAATACAATTTGGTTGCCTTTATTAAAATAATTTAAAAGGCAATGGAGTACCCATTCCAAAGTTATGATTGAAAGTAATAGCACTTTAGTAGTATGAAGTGTCTAAAATAAAGATGGTTTCCACTTTGAGGTTGAGGATTAATTGATAAAACAACCCAGGCAAAACCACATCTGCTGCAACACCCACATGTACATATTACTATGAAAAAAAAAAAAAGGTGAATTCAGACCCATGGTGTGTCAGTCAGTACTCTCTGAAACAGCTGTCTTTAAAAGCTTAAGTAAGAATCAATGGAGGACAGGCTGAGAGAGTTGGGGCTCTTCAGCCTGGAGAAGAGAAAGCTTCCAGGAGACCTTAGAGTAGCCTTCCAGTATCTGAAGGGGGCCTACGGAAAGGCTGGGGAGGGACTATTGACAAGGTCTTGCAGTGACAGGATGAGGGGCAATGGGTTTAAACTGGCAGAGGGAAGATTTAGACTGGATGTTAGGAGGAAGTGCTTTCCAGTGGGGGGGGGGAGGCACTGGAACAGGCTGCCCAGGGAGGCTGTGGCTGCTCCCTCCCTGGAGGGGTTCAAGGCCAGGTTGGACAAGGCCTTGAGGGACCTGTACTAGTGGGAGGGGTCCCTGCCTATGGCAGGGGGTTGGAACTAGATGATCCTTGAGGTCTCTTCCAACCTTCCCATTCTATGATTCCATGAATTATATATTAATGCAGTAATACAATGTAAGTTTTTAGACTACTAAGGGAGGGGAAAGAGTATTTAGTCAAATGCAGTAATTTGTAGAGACAGCCTTTATTGAAAAAAGACCTGGACTGTATTATTTCTATTGCTAAATCATGTCCTGTCCTCAGCTCTGCCTGCACAAAAGGGAGTTCATCTTTGAAGCTCATGTATTATCAAGCACAAAGAGAAATCATGTAAAAAAATGACATGCCAAAAACTACATAAAAGGCAATGTGTTCTTTCCATTTGTGAATCTTGTATGCAAGCTGTCCTTCAAAAACAAACAAATCACCAGAGTCAACTGCCTTCAACACATTCTTTTGTGATAAAGCCTCTAGCAAAATTTAGTAAGGTAACCTATGGAGCTCTTCTAGAGCAGAAAAACTGAGCATGTTTTCCCCTCTGCAGCAGTAGGATAGGATATTTACCTTAGGGCTATTACCTGAATGAAAAATAGTTTTGGCTTGCCTATAAGGCTTTTACACTTGTCTCCTCTGAACAGCGCAGTCAAGCTCTTGATAGCCATGGGTCCATCAGTGCCGTAGATGAGGCCTTCTTCCCCATGGCTTAGAAGGATACAGGCAAAACAAGCAGCATCACTGTGATTCTCCTCAGCAGCTACAAATCAAATACTTCTTAGCCAAAAGGAAGCAACATTTTAAATGCAAATTACATTTAGCAAGCATCTTTTTGTGGGACTAAATATACACTGGTTCTCTAATGGAGGGTGTAAGGAGGAGTGGATAAAGATGACAACTCATTTTAGTTATGTGTGAGTACCTTGAATACATGAATGCATCCTTCACTTGACTCCAAGTCTAGCCCACTGGAGTCAACAGATTGGACATTATCTAACGTGACAAGGCTCTTCACATAACACACAGGACAGGTGCTTCACCTAACATGACAAGAAAAATGTGTATTTCTAAACTGATGTTGGAGGGAGAGGCAGGGGATTAAGCCTAATCCATTCAGAAACTAAATCCTTCTATATAAAAACATTGCAGTAGTGGGGCCTAAGCAATCTGTTCTGATTTGACCTGCTTCGAACAGAAGTTAGATCTGGTGACTTCTAGAGGTCTTTTTCACTCTGAATCACTCTGTGAATCTACATTTTTACCTTGCTTCAGTAACTTTTCCATATCACCACGGCTTCGGTCATTGTATGTGTAAACATCAAAACCTAAGTTTCTAAAACTCTTAGCTAGGTCCCCAGCATCTTTATCAGTGCCATTGCGTGTACCCATTCCTGCCAGGAAACAAAGAATAAGGTTGATTGCACATGACATGACACAACTCAATATAGTTCATTTGTTCAAAGGTAATTTTTTTTTAAGGTTGATTATAGACCTAAACAATGTCCTGGTGACATGACTGTAAAACAATCCACAAACACCACTGTCAACATTGCAAATAAATGCTGAAGCATTTTTTTTCTTTTTCCTCAGATGCAAAAATCATGTAAGTTCCATATTGACATNAGGTGGTCAAAGCCCCATCCCTGAAGGTTTTTAGGGTCAGGCTGGATGAGGCTCTAGACAGCCTGATCTAGTGTGAGGTGTCCCCACCCATGGCAGAGGGGGCTGAACTAGATGATCCCTGCGGTCCCTTCCAACTCTGTGATTCTATTTATAGATGTTGGCATAATTCCAGCACAAGACCTCTATGAGTGATTCTACCTCTCTTTGGTTATGCAGTGTGTAACATGTGTAAAGCAGCCCAAGGCAAAACTGTTAGAAAGATTACCTTTGGTACCAACATAAAAGAAACTGATGTAAATTCTTTGGAGGAAACACTTCATTGGATATATCTGCCTAGTGTACAGGCAAAAGACCTTTATAAAATTAACTATAACACAAGTATCTGTCTGCTTTAAAACTGTATATGGTCTGCAATGTTAAATGCAGGAGCACGAACAGAATACAGCTACAGCTCTCAGCTTTTGTATGTTGTAGCTGTAGCTCAGGAACAAAGAACTTATAACACGGGCTGCAGATGCTGAAGTTCAAATTCGAACAACACATCCTTGAACACTGGGACAAAAGGTTAGTTTGAAATTAGCAGAGCAAAGTGACATGCTCTTTGAAACAGACACTGCAAAGAGGCACTCTTAGTGTTAAAAGAAGAGGAATAAAATGTGGGAACAACTACTTCTCAGAAAAAAAAAGAGAGAGAAATATATCCATTAAAATTCCACATCCTAAAAAAAAAATTACTTTTTACAAGCCTAGGTACACAATGCTCTGTAATGAGCATTAACATTACCTGTTTTATCTTCAAAATTTTTGTTGTTTATAATAATACATTTGCCAACATTCTTGTAGTCCATATTATACTGGAATGTGGGAGTAACAATTCGGTACTGATTACTGATAGAGGACTTTGGCTGCTCTTCTTCTCCATTCTTCTTTTTTCTAAGTGAATCAAATGAAATTGTTGTTAGTGGCCAGTCACATGCAGCTTGTCTATTTATCTTAACTCAAACCAGCCGGGTAGCCCTACCTAACATTTTTTTCCTTCTCTAATGTTTGTTTCATTTCTCAAATCAGGGCATGAAGGTCTTGTGATTTCCATCAGGTGATTATTGTATGGGATTGGATTCAGATGATGGTGAAATGACTCTAGAGTGAACAGCAGCCGACAGTTGTACATGCAGATCCTGACCTACAGATAAAACAACCAGCCTAAATGTGAAGTCAGGCTGGCAGTAACTTTTCACTAGCTATGGTTCTGGATGTGTTATACATTACTATAAATAATTCCTGGAAAAAACAGACAGATCAGTGGTTGCAAACTTGAATATAGAAGGTTTCACCTCAGCCTGAGGAGAAACTTCTTTACAGTGAGGGTGATGCAGCACTGGAGCAGACTGCCCAGAGAGGTTGCGGAGTCTCCGTCTCTGAAGACTTTCAAAACCTGCCTGGATGCATTCCTGTTTGGACTACTCTAGGGGATGCTGCTTTTGGCAGGGGGGTTAGACTCAATCTCTCTAACATTCTGTGATGCTGTGATCTCCCTTAACTACTCCTAGCACAAGAAGATATGGAGTTTACCCAGTGGGAGGATTTGTTTATTGAACCATCATCAGCTCTGAATTATCTGAAGATTAAGACTGAGCAGCAGGTACTTTGTACTGATAAAGGTAATAGATGTGAACAAGTTACATGCTAACTCAATCTACCAAACAGCAGCCTGAATCTATGCAAAGTAAGCACATTTTAGTGTAACCATCAATATATGAACCTTATAAAAAACTCCAAAACAAACAAACAAAAAAAACCCAGAAACTGAACCAAAACAGGCTATAAATGTTCTCTTAATATGACTGTGCACTGACCTTCCTGCTACATGACAGTCTTAGAATTAGGAAGAGATAAAAGGAATGGCACAGCCATTACTCATCAATTTATTCTAAGTGAAGTATTAAGAACAGATCAATTACAACCAGCATTACACCTGAAACACAAACATGAGGAACTCTGCTGTGTTTTTTTCTAGAGGTGGACTTTTTGGTGGCTTCAGATGTTGGTAAGAGCTCCTCAAGCAGAATGGAAGACAGTGAAAGCCTATAAAGGATCTGACTAAAGCTTAGAAATAAAAACAAGCTTTGAAGAAAGTCCAGTTAGATACAATGCCAAAAGGACAAAAGTTATCAGCACCTCTTTTAGTTATTTGGTCCAGCATCCTGCTTCAAATAGTACTTATTGCTGATGTCTGAGGAAAACACAGCCTACTTTCACAGCACAAGTCACTGTAAAATACTTTCACTGTTCTCACTCTGGCATCTTTCTAAAGAACAACTAAGCTATTTGCTCCAGTAACAGCCTGCAGACATGAGATTGCTGCAAAACGATTACATGTTTAGGTAATCTACATTCTTACCTTCCATTGGTGTCTTTTAGCTTTTAAGTGTCCTTTTTTATTATTATTAGTAAAGGACAAGACTAAGTGGAAACTGTAACAAACCTCCTCTAGGTGATTCACCATGTTTAAATGCTACTGCAATTCATTTTCTGTTATAAAGGGACAAATTAAATAGCTGCACCTGGCAGGCTTTTCTCTGTACTCTTTTTACACAAAACCATCCCAATATAATCTCCTCTTTTAGAGGCTACAAACCAAGACATTGAATTGTATTGACTTGAGGATTTTGTCTGATCCTCTGGCAATAGAGGTGGGATTTTTTCTTTTTTCCCTGGCAAATTGCAAGTATTCTTTTTGCATACTGCTTCATGAGAGCTCTGGGAGGAATAATTAAATGTGCTTTGCCTCGAGAAAAGATTTTAACCATTTTAAAGAATTATCCACAGCTGTATGATGTTAATATTACATTTGACTTTCAAAGAGATCTTGGATTCTTAGTCTAAAACTCCCCCTGGTCCTAGATCATTAGACAGCTCTCTAGTAGCGAGAGAAAAAGACATTTCAAAACAACAAATAACCACTCAGTTTGATGAAAGAGGTTAATTTCTTCAGTCCACACTGGACTCAAACTTCTACAGATTTATCTGGCTTCACTCCCTTTCTGAAAAAGCTGTATGACTAACAGTGGCTGTTACACACACCAGCATATTTTCAAGGGCACTGCACACAAATTTCTGTTTATGTCCAACCCATGAACAGTTGTGAACAGTCAGGACAGATCCACATGAGCAGTACCATGTTTGCACTGTTTGCTCTCCTAAAATGCTGGAAATGATCTGATTCTAACCCAGAAGCCACACAACCATGTTAACCCACAAAAACCCAACCACAACACTAAAAATAGCAGCTAGGGTTAAGTGGCATAAACACCTACCCACACAACCTCTCTGAAAACACTTCACTTCCGAGTTCAATAGTTTGCACTTGCTCATGCAGAAACACTGACTAGTTTAAGGCATGTAGTTACTGCTGCTGATATTCCCAGAAAGATGTCAGAAGCTCTGTGCCAGTCAATGTCAAATGTCATAGACAAGCCTTGTCAGCATGGTAGCACAGATACCTGCAGCATTTCCTTGTTCCCTTGCAGAGGATAGTATGGGTTTGTTCTAATAATTCCTTCCAAGCTGAACGGGCTAATGAGATACTAAGCAACAAGAGCATTCTTTGCAGGGTTACACCTACTATTTCTTTACTGGCAGACAACAAGGAGTTTCAGAAATCTCTTGGTATCTGTCCAAATTGAACAAATAAGGAAGCAAAGTGCACACATCCTGAGCTTGCAGCCCAGGGAAGAATTTTCTGAAGATTTTTAAGTTTTCTATGCCAATATAGCACAATATGGGAATTGCCTGATTGGAATAAGCTGACATTGTAAGGTCCAACAGTTTCAACAAGTAATATCAGACCTTGTAATAACNCAGTTTCAACAAGTAATATCAGACTAATAATGATTAGTGCTGGAGTGTGTCCAGAGAAGGGCCACAAGGATGATCAGAGAGCTGGAGCTCCTCTCCTATGGAGACAGAGTTGGGGTCTGGAGAAGAGAAGGTTCTGAGGAGATTTTATTGTGGCCTTCCAGTATCTGAAGGGGGTCTACAAGAAAGCTGGTGAGGGACTTTTTCAGGTGTCAGGTAGTGATAGGACTAGGGGAAATGGTAGGACTAGTGAGTAGATTCAGATTGGATGTTAGGAAGAAGTTCTTCACCATGAGGGTGGTGAGAACAGGTTACCCAGGGAGGTGGTGGAAGCCCCATCCCTGGAAGCTTTTAAGACCAGGCTGGATGTGGCTCTGAGCAACCTGATCTAGTGTGAGATGTCCCTGCCCATGGTGGGGTGTCTCTTCCAACCATGACAATTCTGTGACTAATACAGTAACAAACACATAGTCATCAGTCCTTAAGGGAAAATGCTGTCAGTGACAGGCTGGCTTACAACTGGAAGCCTAAAGCTTTCCAGCTAAATTTTTATTTGCAAAGCATTGAACTGGACACATGTTAATGTAAATATCTATTGCTCTTGGTTTTACTAAGATTTCCCATCACTGTATTTTCTGAAAGGATTTCCACAGTATAGTTGTGTTGGTATAAAATGTTTTAACTATCTGCCCTGTTTTATTTCGTTCTGCTCCTCTGATATCTAGTGCCTCTAATTTCCCTCTTTTGGGATTCAAATGTGCTAATAGTAAAGAGAAACCTGAATTTTATGACTGTTCTTTCTTCAGCTGTTAAATATAACTGTGCTTTAACTGCTCACTCCATTGGTAGCCACTGATCTTTCTCTTTAGACAGAAATATTCTCACTATCATTGCTCTCATGTATTTCATATTCTCTCCCTTTGGTCAAGAATTCAGAAAAACTATCCTGGATATTAGGAACAATTTCTTCACTGAAAACTGAAGCTCCAGTCTGGTAATAGCTTGTACAATTTCACCCTTCCTGTGTCTCTAAATCCAGGCCTCAGGCTTGACAATAGCATGTCTGGGAATGTGGTTTTGTGAAGTCTAGGCTCAACTGGTGTCAATCCTGTGAAAATCATTATTATCAACACATCACTTCTCATAAAAAAAAATTAAAGTTGCCCATGTCATTTATCATTTTGTTATTGAACCTTTAAATGGCAAGGGCCACATTTCTTATCACCATGGGTGGCTAAAACTCTGTTAAAGTCAATGGAGATCCACCACTCGCACCAGTAATGACATGTGATTGTCTACAGGACTTACTACAACAAACTTTTCTGCTACACTTGGGGTAAATTATTATTTCAGTACTTACAAATATCAAGATCTAAGGATACAAATATTACTGTTAACATTCAACTACACCAGTAACAATTTTGCTTGAAAGCAGAGTCTCTTAGCAGTTGAGATTCCTTCTCCTTTGGCTGTCTTTCTACTGGCATCTTCCAGCAGTTTTTTGCTAGGACATATCAACATAGTGAGAATATTTCTGTAGGAGAATGGCTTGAGTACTGCAGTCTCTCACCATGTCTGTCACTTGCTACAGGGCAGTTCTTGGACTCAGGTCTGCCAGCCCTCCAAAGTAATAAGTGTTGCAGTGAGAACCAGTTGCTTAACTTCAATGTAGGGTGATGTATTTCTGTTGGGAGGGTCTTCACTTCCCATCACATTACAGAATTCGTGGCAGCTCTGTAGTGTGATAATGCAGGATGTAAAGGCCAGTGACTGTAAACAAACCTGCTCTAAAAGTTGGGCTGCTGTAACCACAGGGACTGCCACCATAATGCAGGGAAAGTTCTCAAGAAAGGATGAAAGGGAAACATTAAGAAGGAGAAGTACAATTTCTAGGATAGAAACTGTTACACCAGTCCATTTACTACATCTCAGCATTAACGATGATGAAAAAGAGGATGACAGTGACAGACAACAGGGCTCTTCTGAAAACATGAGCTTCTTAGCCCTGAAAACAATGTGATACTAAATAAACAGAAGAAATAGCTCTTCCTGGAAAAGATCAGTCACTTAGCCTTACGGGCAAAGGATTAGAGGAATAAAGACAAGTTTCACGATCAGTTCTCATTCACAGGACGGGAGAAGTTTCTTGGTTTTTTTTTCATTTGCTTTTCTAAGAAGAGATTAATATGTTAGGCAAAATTAATTCTGAAAATTGTATTAGACTGATACCTGAGCTTTGAAAACAGCTATAGGCCCTTTCTCTCCCAGGAAAGTTAGGAGCTTTTGTTCCTGTACAGAAAAATGTAAGCAGATACAAAAATACTACAATTATGATACTATTCAGTTTAAGGAAGCTGATATTCAGAGGTAGGTGGAAAACACAATTAAAAATTAATACAATCAGAGAAGCACATACATATGTGAGAAGGGAACTCCACCTATACTCTTGCTCCATGAAGTTCAGTAAATTTGGGCTTTACTTAGTAAGAAACAGCACAGAACATTGTGATAGTTTTTACCTTACTATGATTCTTTAACATAGGTGCAATCCTGCATCATTTTTGAATGACTGTAGCAGTGGCATAGCAACCAAGCCCATAGTACAAATCTTCTCAGATAATCCATCAACATCCACCAGCATTTTCACACAATTAATGTTGGGAGATGAAGGTATCTTTAAGCTGTTACAACTGAGATGTTTCTCATTACTTCTACATTGGGAGACCTCTTCAAAGGCTTCACTGAATAAAGTCCTCATTGAGTCAGAGTACTGTGGAGTCAGTGTATAGGACAATACAATAGTTTCAAGACTACTAAAGAAACTTACATAGCCTATACTGCTGATTTAATTTCATGCAGTTTGTGGCTCTATGTTGCTCTAAAATCCCCCACTCCTTCCATTACTGTAAGTACAGTATAAATAATATTTGCAAATACTCCTCATCACAAGAGCTATGTTTGCTTTCCTGGGAAAGATCCTGGATTGGATTTTTTTATTTTTGGAGTTTTTTGTTTGTGTTTCGGATTGTGGTTTTGGGGCTTTGTTCTGTTTTGTTGAGGTTTTTTTGTTTGGTTGAGTTTTTTTTACCCCCCCTGGGGGGGGTGGTTGTTGGTTTTCTTGATTTGTTTTACTTTGCTGTTGTTGATAGGTATTTAAGGGATAAAGAGCAAACAATGAAAATTCAAAAAAAGGTTTCTATTTGATTTCATAAAGCATTACCAAGCTATGTGTAGTAAAACTGAGTGTGCTGGAGATCAGTTCAGAGTTATTCTTCCAAAAGAAGTGAACAGAAAAAAAATCCATAAGTAAGACAAATCAAGGTTAAATGTTTTGTTCTATGCTTCAACTTTAGTCCCAGTAACTAGTGGTCTATTCATGTATCTGATGCTTTCTGAGGATCATGCATTAATAAGTCTTACTCCTACATAACCTTCTCTCCAAACTGCCAGCTATGATACTTTTATCCAGCTCAAATACTTTTATCCAGTATAATTTTACCATATTTACTACATTTCTAATTACTGTACAATCTGCCCTCTTTGATTTTTTTTTTTTTTTGTCTTGAAACCTATTGGTAATAACAAGAGGCACTTGTTAAACCTGACTAGAGCTTTTCAGATCTTAAGTTCTTCAAGGCAGACTCTTTGTTCTTTGTCAGATCTGTTTTGGTAAAGTGTCATGGAGATTTAGAGCAAAATGCAAATAATAGATTATCTTGTTGCCTCTTCCCATTAATATTGCACCTGGTTGGCAAAACAGTAATGTTTCTGGACAAGAAGAATGTCTCACTGCTTGACTTGTCTTATATAAAAATGAATATTCCTTTAGTGATAAAAATCAGAAAGCATAAATTATATGGGCTAAGGACTAAACATTAACCTTAAGAGCTAAATACTAATACTGCATTGAACTGCATTTGATGGTGTGATTGTGGGTCACAGACTAAGAAGGCAGCATGCTGGAATACTAAGTGAAGCCTGTGAGGAACACTAACAAGAGGCACTACAGAAAACAGTGGCATTTGGGAGATTCCAGTTACATCTCTAACCCAACTGTCACATGCTACAGGCTCACAAACCTTCTCTCCTGAATATACCCCAATGGCAGGTACAAGTTTCATCCCCCTTTTTCCCAGACAGAAAACACCTTAGCAATTACTCTTTTGAAAGATGTTATATACAATTGTAAACAAAGAAAATAAATACTACCCCTCACAAGGTTACTCAGGCTTCTAAATGATGTGCCACTTGATAAACTGAAAAAAAACAGCTTAAATATCTGAAGCACAAATCTCCTGATAAAAAAGGGGCAATATTAATTATATAAAGTTCAAGTAAATACTGCATACTTTCCATGTCCCTACAAAAAGTTATTAGCAATAATTGTCATCTTTGACAGACTAGTACCAACAAAATAACCAGTCCTTAAAAGGCTGTTTTAAAATATGTCAAAAGAATTTATATTTTTTTCAAATCTACTATTAAAATCAGCACTTTTCAACACAATAAAAAGTCATTATATAGAAGAAAAACGGTCCCACAAAACTGAAAAGAAAACTTCCCTCGAAAGCATCTAAACACTCTAATCTTGAAAGGAAAATATTGCTGTAGCAGTCTTGAAAGAAAGGAGTTGGTATACAACAGGATTATTTCCTTGATTCTATAAAGATAATAATAGAGCTGAGAGGCACCTCAACTATCATTAACAAATTCTTTGCTCAAGACCAGAACAAGTTCATTCATCAAACCAACCCAGTATTGTATTAAGAAAACTACTTTTTTTCTTACTATGACCTGTGTAGCAGTACTGTTACAGATTTTGCAGAAAATTCACAGACACAATGCTTTTCAAAGGAAGCATTTCATTCTAAGAATCCTGGGATTTCTCCAAGTTTTCTGTATGTTGCAGAAGGGGTAATTAGCTACTGCAAGACGATATTTCAAAAANTTAACACAGCCCGAAGATCAAATGGGCCTTTGGACACAAGATAGCCAATCAAATGGCAGCTAGCCAAGATTTGGCCATATTGGGTGAAGCCATAGGCTTGCTTTACCCTTTTTTGGGCAGATCACGGGCCTTGCATAAGGCAACCATGTGCACCCTGTTTACCGCAGTGGCTGGGCTGACCCCAGACTTAGTGGCGCCAGGTCCTTTGTCCCTTTTCCCGTGGTTGCTCTCCCCAAAACAGAAGGAGGGAGAGCAGAAAAAACATGCCTGGGTGAGCCAGGACATTCACAAGCCTAATTTGGCCTGTTTAGGCCTACCACGACACTGTAGTATGTTGTATCACCTATAGCAACAGAACACAAGCCATAGAAGTATCATACACTAGCTATGATTTGCTCAGTTAAGACTTCTTGACAGAGAGGGTGACGGAGCACTGGAACAGGCCAGCCAGAAAGGTTGTGGAGTCTCCTTCTCTGGAGACTTTCAAAAAGCACCTGGATGTGTTCCTGTGTGGCCTGCTCTAGGTGATTCTGCTTTGGACCTCTGCAGGTCCCTTCCACCTTCTAACATGGTGCAATTCTGTGAAACAAAACAAATTGCTCAGCTGGAGGGGATATGTTCCGTGATCCACTGAGAGCTGCTTAGTTGTGCTCTGGGTGGACCATCCAGTGTGAATCCTGCTTCTACTACAGAGTAGCTTTATGAAAGTAATTCCCTATCTCTTGGTCTTAGTTTTTCAGATCTCATGGCTTCCTTTCAGGTTGATGGTAGTGTATTGCAACTAGAGAAGGAATTTGAAATTCGCTGCTTCACACATCTGCACAGTGTTTATGTCCAGAGTGTGTGAGGTAGCTTACTGCCACGTGCTTCCTGGAAAAATGATGATTGGAGCTGTGGTAGTTTGAGGGATCCTAGGTCCTTCTTAAACAAAACCATAGGGACAGAGGCCCAAACTGGAACAGGAACGAAGGGATTCTTACTGTCCACTGTGGAGGCTTACAGTGGATCTCAGGATCCAGTCCAGGAACAAATTCCTGGGTTTGGTTAGTGCACATTAAGGTTCCCCAGAGAGAGAAAACCACTAGTGCCTGCACATGATTTTCTAATGCCAACTGCAAAAAATGACAGGGTGCAGTCCACAGAGTAGAGCATTTCCCCACAGTACATTCATAGAATGGTCTGGGTTGGAAGGGACCTCCAAAGGTCACCTAGTTCAACCCCCTCTGCAGTCAGCATGGGCATTCTCAACTAGATCAGGCTGCCCAGAACCCTGTCCAGCCTTACCTTGAGTATCTCCAGGGATGGGGACCCAACCACCTCCCGAGGCAACTAGGTCCAGTGTTCCACCACTCTTGTAGTAAAGAGCCTGTTCCTAACACCCAATCTAAATCTGCTCTTCTCTAGTTTAAAGCCACTGCCCCTTGTCCTATCACTCCAGGCCTTTATAAACAGTCTCTCTTCAGCCTTCCTGTAGGCTGCCTTTGGGTACCGGGAGGCTGCTATTAGGTCTCCCCAGAGCCTCCTCTTCTCCAGGCTGAACACCCCCAGCCATCTCAGCCTGTCTTCATAGCAGAGATGCTCCAAGTCCCTGATTATTTTTTTCATGGCCCTCCTCTGGTCCCACTCCATCCATTATAAGCCTTAGATCCCAGAGGTTCTAGGGTTAACAGTTAAGATATCACAGCTTATCACGCACATTGTTGCTACTCAGCTGACCCACAGCAATGGCTATTTGTATGTTCCTACAAAACCACAATCTACAGCTTGAATCGTGTTAGAGCTGCAACTACCATAAAGCTTCACAACTGCAACAGTCTGAGGAATGAATAAAATCAACCAGTGAGCTGCCAACAGCCTAACTGTAGAAACTGACTCACCTGAGTGAGAACACATTTTTCACTTGATCCCTTACTTGTAAAGCAAGCCAGAAGCTCTTTGTCAGTAGTTTCTACAAACCTGCAGATTCTGTTCAATCTGCAGAATATCTTTCACATTTGTAACAACTTCTTTTAAAAAGATCTTTTATGGATTCATTGGAATAAGTGCCTCCTACTTTCTGATCTTCCATCACTTATGTATTTGAATAGTGTGTGTATATATATATAAAAATTGTATAGTACACTGTGTATTCTTATAGTACAATTAAATTATCTTTCAACTTCAGTTAGAGAGACTAAATGCATTTTAAATTCCTCATTATAAGACATTTTTCAGACCCTGAGCTACAGTTGTTGCTTTTTTTGTCCCATTTTAGTTTCAGATTCTTCTGCAGCTAGGGGAGAGAATCTTCTCTAAGAATTTGGAAAACAGAGAAACCCAGTCCAGGACAACTGGGAACCTGGTGTGCAATAAAAGCAGTTGAGCAGTTCAACAAAGTAAGCCTCACACTATCACTTCTGGCATACTTTGTGTATTATATGTATCTCTGGAGTTCTGATAGTACATCTAAACATGTCTTCCTCTCCTTTTAACTATGTGATAGTGATTGCCCTAACATAATTCAAATCAAAACCATGGATGCAATTTTATTATTACATACAAAGAAAGCAGACAAAGTAGACTGAGGCTTAGCTAGCTAAACTTTGTTAAAAAAAAATTCAACACAGGGTATTCATTATGTCTGATAATATCCACATTTTGGAACAGTTAAAAAAAAAGAAAAAGGAAGTAGCCTTTTAAGTATCATTTCTAACCTAAATGACAAAACTGTGACGTAACACCTTCAGCAGAGGATCCAAACAGAGCAAGTTCTCAACTCTCAACCATTAGTTTGTAATTCAGCATATTAATGAGATGCCTGGTATCTGCTGTGTAGGCCTCACAATACTGTATGCAACACAGTATTCAAATAACATTAAAAAGGTAAAATTTTACAAATAAAGAGTATTGCCTGCTGAAAGGCTTTCTGCTCAGTTCTAGAAAACCTTCATGTACATACTTTCCGTGGGTGTTCTGGAAACTGAAATCTTTCATGATCATATACTAGGTAGTATAATGCAAATGGGCAACAGTCAATATATCACTTATCTATTCACAGGTACTAAAAGCAATAATAATGTCTATTTATATATTTTATATATATAAAATCAATATTTTTATATATAACTATATAAATATAGCTATATAGACTGCCTGGAAAATGACTCAAAATAAAGCAACTTCCCCCAAATTCTATTTCCCATAGAATATTCTGGCCAGAATTAGCAGTTGTAAATGCCAGCAGAGTAACAATTAGGTTGATATAAGCACTGAAACTAAACTCTTTTAGGGTATTCATCCATGAGATTTTCATACACGTGGCACAGAAGGAAGGAGATAAATAACATTTCACAGTACCTTGGCTCATCATCAAATGGTACTCCACACTGCATCTGAAAACAGCTTCAGCTTGTCCTCAAGAGCAAGTCTAAACTTCTTTGCTAATGCTAGGAGCCCACCATGCTCAGGGTTACATTGGAGAGTGAAACAGGATGCTCTGTGTGTTCAGGCCCAAAGATTTGCATGTGTCAGCAGTGGGTCACGCTGGACTTTTCTATGGGGCTATTCAAACCCTCACAGCTCTCACCCTGCAAGCTGAGGTCACGCAGGCCTGATCTACCTTTGCTGACAAGCAGAAAACACACTCCCATCACTCTGATACTATCACTGTTCCTGTGCAAGAGTGGAGGGAAATACAGCAGACCTTGAGATGGAGGTGGGACAGCAGATTTCATCCTGTAATACACCTTTCTTCTCTCAAAACCTGATCCATCATTACTACAGTATTTACACAGTGACTATTGCTAACAAAATAATGCAAATTAACATTCTCTCGTCAGACCCCATCTGGAGTACTGTGTGCAGTTCTGGAGCCCCCAGCACAGGAAGGACATAGAACTGTTGGAGCAGGTCCAGAGGAGGGCCACAAAGATGATCAGAGGGATGGAGCAGCTCTGCTATGAGGACAGGCTGAGAGAGCTGGGGGTCTGGAGCCTGGAGAAGAAAAGGTTTCCAGCAGACCTTAGAGTAGCCTTCCAATATCTGAAGGGGGCCTACAGGAAGGCTGAGGAGGGACTATTCACAAGGTCTTGGCAATGACAGGACTAAGGGCAATGGGTTTAAACTGGCAGAGGGAAGATTTAGACTGGATGTTAGGAGGAAGTTGTTTGCAGTGAGGGTGGTGAGGCACTGGTACAGGTTGCCCAGGGAGGTTGTGGCTGCTCCCTCCCTGGAGGTGTTCAAGGCCAGGCTAGACAAGGCCTTGAGTAACCTGTACTAGTGGGAGGTGTCCCTGGCTATGGCAGGGGGTTGGAACTAAATGATCCTTCCAACCTTACCATTCTATGATTCTATGGTTCTATGATTCAGTTTACAAAACCTCTTTCTATTTTAATTCATAGAACTATTTCCTATATACTTACTCCTAAATTGTTTTGGTTTATTATAAGTTTGACTGAAAGTGGTTTTGACTCCTTTGAAAGCTTATATAAATGCCACTACATAACAGCTTTCCTCCAAATTTTGCGTGATGACAGCTCAAAGTTTGTTGTAATGAAGGCAATAAATTACTACACTAAAAAGGAGTTAGTATGCTTGACTCACTCTTGTGATTGCTCCAGATAGAGTTCATGGATAACCCAGTGTTTGCTCTGCTTCACAAGATAAAGTCTCTAAGGTAACAGGAAGCAAATGTTGACTGTGAATGAATGAGTTCCTACACTTTAGTCTGAACACTGTTTCAAGATACTTGGGCATTTCCTATGTGTACATCCAGTAAGCATTTAAGGGAAAGTACAAGCACTGACCACAATTTTCAGTAATTGTTATACTTCAGTGCTCTCCAGAAGCCAATTCCCAAATGTAACAAAAACTGCAAAAACAAATAGATTTAAAAAACAAGCTGTGGCTTAGAAGAGAGCCATGAAACTGAAAGATCCCTGTTGGTCTGTGTTAAAAGCTCTTTATTGTCTTTGCAGGAATTAACTTCCACAGACCACAGATTCCAGAACCTATTGCTTCCCAAATTTTATGTTCACTGCTTTAGGACAAAATACACTGATATTTAGCTTGTGCAAAGCAGAACCCACAAACTTCAGGCTAAGTTAGTTATGTTGTTCTAGATTTTGGAGTTCAGATGGCAAAAGGGAAGATCATCATCTATTTACAGGATAGTCTAAGGCACAGAATGATTTGATCAGAGACATAAATCATTGAATCACAGAATGGTCTGAGCTAGAAGGGACTTCCAAAAGTTATCTAGTCCAAACCCCTCTGCAGTAAGCAGGGGCACCCTCAACTATATCAGGAAATACACAAAGGAAATACAAGGCTAAAACAAGAGTTCAGTTCAGCCCAGAGCATAACCAGATGATTCATTAGGTGTTATTTGTTTTAAGTATCTTGCTATTTTCATTCTAAGTATAAAAGAGATACTTAGCAATATTTATTTTTTAAATAAGTAACATTCTGTCACAAAAATCTGTTATAGAACAGCATTTTTAATACTAAAACTAAAAGGTATGAAGAACAGACAAGGTATCACTCAAGGCATCACTGGGATTCAAATACATTCATTCTGAGGCAGGAAGAGCTGACATTCACACAGTGGAAGCAAATCAGTTTCTTCATAAGTATATAATACTAGCAGCTGGACTTTCTTCTACAAAACAGACAATGTAAAAGGTCAGGGTATGGGCTTCCATGGCCAGATTTTAGTAATAGAGGAGCTACAAGGATAGCTTCTGTGAGAAGCTCCTAGAAGCTTCCCCTAAGTCACATGGAGCCAATGCTAGTTGGTTTCAAGTTGGTGCATCCACCACTGATCAAGGCTGAGCTGACCAGCAATGGTAGTAATGCCAGTGGGGAGAGGAGCTCACATTGCAGAACATTTGCTGGCAGGACTTGTGACCTCATGGGTAACTCATGCTGGAACAGTCTGAATCTGAAGGACTAAAATCCATAGAAGGGACCCACACTGCAGCAGTTCATAGAGAAAAGTAGCCCATGGGAAGGACTCACATTGGAGAGTTTCATAGAGGACTATCTCCTGTAGGAGGAACCTCATGCTGGAGCAGGGGATGAGTGTGAGAAGTCTGAGGAGCTGCAGGAACACATGATGAACTGACCCACAACCTCATGAACTGACCACAACTTCTCTTCCTTGTTCCCCTGTGCCACTTACGAGGAGGAGGTAGGGAAAACTGGGAGTAAGGGAGATGTTGGAAGAAGGTGTCTTAAGATTTGGGTTTATTTCTCATTACTCTAATCTGATTGGTAATAAAGTGAATTAACTAATAAACTGATTTCCCAGAGTCAAGTCTGTTTTGCCTGAGACAGTAGTTAGTGAGTGATCTCTCAACCCACAAACCTTTCATCCTATTTTCTCTCACTTGTCCAGTTGAGAGTGACAGAGCAGCTTTGGCAAGCCCACAGCACCCAGCCAAGCTCAACCCACCACAGATCAGGCCCACTGCTTTCAAACAGCTCAAAAAAATACCCTATGTGTCTGCATGACTCAAACTATTCTTTATAAAGTTCTACTTGCAAAGCAGCTTCATACAAAACAAATAAAAATAAGTTCCTGGTAATCAAAAGTGGATGAAAAATAGCTCCACAAAAGACAAAAGAACAACAGAAAAGCAAAGTTGAAACAAAGACAACTTCCCACACCTATCACAGCTCCAAAGCTCAGGCTGCATCTCAAAAATTAGCATTTATTCTTTGAAAAAAAACATAGCTATGCTGAGAGAAAGGCCAGGAAGTTAAAATAGAAAGCTTTGGTAACAAATGTCCTTCTCCACTTGATGCTATGTAAACTGCATAGAAATGAAAAAGAAAACCTATGTATCTGTGAACCTTTCTGATTTAAATGCTTGTTTACAAACCTGGTAGATATCACAACTATGTAGCTATCATAAATATCAAATACAGAACAAAAGATTCTCATTGATGTTTTCAGCAAACTTTCAAATTAATTAAAAGTCTCAAACTTTGTAGCAGCTGGACACAGCAGAAATATCTTGCAGATATTTGGGGTTTGCAGCATTAAACAGCTGAAGTATTCCTGTGACTATATGTGAGTGTACCCTAGAAGTCTCAAATTCCTCAGTAGGATATTCTTTCAGTACATTTCATGGTTTTGCACTAAGAACACTAAGGAATCACACAGCTGCAATTGTAACTAGGTATTTGTAAGAATTCTTAGGTATNTATTCTATGATTCTATGACATTTAAATTGTGTTTTCTGTTTCCAAATAAGAAGGGGAACATTGACCATAAAACAAAACAGGAAAACTGAGTAGATAAAAGTAACCAGGAGAAAAATGGTTCTACACAATTAAATTAGAATAAAACTGGTACCTAGATACTACTAACAAACACCCTCTTATGCTTCCACACTGAAGCCACAAGTACTATGATTATTGACAGTACAAGCACCAATCTACCAAGGCTTGATAATTTTCAGATACAGCTTTTTATGTAAAAAAACCAAACAAAACCCAAACAAACTAAACCCACAACACCCCCCCCCAAAAAAAACCTAAACAAAAACCCCAAACAAAACCAAACAACCCACAAACACAAAAACTCCAAACCAAAAAGGTATAATTAGGAGTAAGAGAAACTCTACATTTATGCAATAGAGTGGAAGCACAGATTTTTTTTTTTATTTCATGTTACATTTCCTGGATGCTAAAGCAGGTTTGCTACAATCATTCTCCCTAACAGAATTCCCCAATAAAAGACAAAAGATACCAAATAAAGATATTAAGTCATCCTGTGGAGCAGTGAGAGTATTTTTAAAGCCTCAAAAGAAGCACATACAGCAAAGAAAAATTTCTATGGCAAAAAAGTTCTATTTTTTTCCCTCTAACTATCACATAAAGAATTAAAATACACATTTGATATCCTCACTGCAAACTTTGTTTTAAAATGTTGTTCTGCACAGGCTCACCTGCGATTTCTGCTTTCTGAGGGAGGTTTTGCTCAACTGCAGCTCTAATTTTCGTCCACGGTTTGCAGCACACAAAATTGATACCCTCCTGCCATCTAGTGGCTACAGAGCCCTAAACCGAACACCACCATCACACACTAAGTCAAAACTTGGTTCTTTAAACTCTTTTTTCCCCTGCAAACCGTTTCCCCCACAAACATTAACTATGCACTGCAACTTTTTCAAGAAACAGAAAACGTATAGAAAATAATTCCTCTAAACTGTGGTGCAACCGGATGAACCTGCCAAGTCCTTAGCTTGTTCTGAGCCTTATGGCCTCCATGGTAAAGCAGGTTCACAGACTTCTCAGGAGAAAACTAAATATGCTGTACTGAGTAAGATTTTCACTTATTTCTACTTACTACTCTTGCTAGATGTTAGACTCCAGTCACAGTCAGAGAATGCTGAACTAAAGCTGTGAAGCTACTGAAGCAGCTGGTCTTTCTGCATGGCTTTGAATTCAGTTTCTCACTGTTCTGTTCTCTTTAATCTGTTTATTCAACAGCACAATGTTTTCCTATTGAGTTTATCTATTTTAAGCAAAACCAAACGAAACACAGTGGAGAGTTTAATTGAAAGTACCACATAGGAAAACATTAAAACAAACATTGCAGAGTTAGGAACATCTTGCACCAAAAATTTAAATGTCAATATTCCCACAACATTCCCTTTATTCCACAAACAGACCTAATCTCTTCTCAAGTCAGCTAAAATCTTAACATCTACTTATCTTGTGACTAACTTCTACAACTACATTGTGCACTGTGCAAAAATCACATCTTACTTGTTGCTTTAAATTTACTGCATGAACTTTTAGTTGGTTTTCCCCTTGATTTCCTGTGAGGTACAAGAAATGGTCATTCTCTATTCAGGTTCTCCTCCTCCATCACAGACATGAATTTGGATCATATCTCATTTTGCTTTATCCTCTCACAAACTTCTCCTATCTTCCTTTAGGCCAAAGAGTTTTAGTTTCTATGAGACCTTATCACTGCACTTGGATTTTTAAGACCATTGCTGTCAACCAGTCAAATCTTCTTTAGGCAATCATCCTCTTCTTTAAAAACTGAAAGATTTCTCAGACTTATTTTTTTTTCTGCAAATGCTAAGCTGAATCTTCTCAATTACCCATATTTAATCTGAGCAATTTACTTCTAAAGAAAAATGTTTCAAATTGTATCTTCAAGGAGTTCCTAAAAGATGAATGCCTCAAATTGATGCATAGCCAAACTATTTGAAAATTTTCTTCTAGAAAAAAAAAAAGTGATAGAAATGCTGATTATTGCCTTTCCCTCAGGAATGATTAACTTCCAGTTGCATAATTTAATAACAGGATTAGCATATCACCTCTTATAAAGAAGATCAATTCAGACATTAAACACACATCTTATGAAGTTTGTTTAAAATGAACTTTTTAAAAGTGTTTGGCAAGATTTAGACACTAATTATCTATTTTGCATGCCATGATTTTGTTAAAATTAATATTACACATACATCATAAATCATATTGGAGGGATGATAAAGTTAGACACAAAGTGATTCATTTAAGAGTGCATGAAAAGTCTTCTAAGACTAAGGCATCTTCACTTCTCTCACAGATTCATTATCCCTGTTAGACTCATATAATAAGCAGCAAAAATGAAATTATGTTCTCCATGTACTTTCTGAAGAGTTATACTGTTCATCTGAACAACAGAATCGTGGTAGCACTTCCCAGGAACGTCCAATAGTTGGGAAAAAAAAAAAAAACACCAACCAAAAATCAAAAGCTCTTTCTGTAAATACAACAGCCTTTGCAGTAAACACCTCTAATAAAACATCCCTAGACCCACTAAGTTCACAACCTGAAGTAGCCACTTGCTGACATTCAATAGTATTTCCAAATTTTATTTCAAATTCTACATTTGAAAAAATGTTCATTTTTCACCTTTTGCATTTTCAATTGCATTTATCTAGTGTTTTCAGGACAACAGACAAGCAGTACACAGCTCTTGCTTCCTATACATTTGATGAAAGTAAGCTTATGCTTTACTGAGACTAAAATGAAAGGCTTTTAATTTATTCTGTAATGGGCTACATGTCTAGTCTCAGTGAGGTTTCTTTGTGCTACAACCTAGATGGCACATTCAGGCTTTAAACTAACTGAATAGTCAGCAGGGGATTCCAATGATGCAGAAGATTAGCTGAGCTGAATGCAGCAAAATAGATAATTAATGGCATATTTAATTCCCATCTCCATCAAAGAGCAATGTTTAAGATGCTAAATGAATTTAGTGGTCTCCTGACCACCAAATAAAGCTTATGGGAGATACTGTAGGTCTCCCCACAGAGAGACACTATAGAGATACTCCAGGGTACAGACCAGATATATTAAAGCTACACACCATAAGCTCATCTCCGTATCCAAATCTTGTATGACATCGTGGATGTAGCAAATTGAACACCAAAATCCCATTAGGAGGGCAGTATGACAGTAGATACAACTATAACAGGAATAAAAGTAGTAACTTACTTTCCAAAAATGAAGAATCTGCTACTTCTGTCTGGCTTTGCATCAACTACATCACTGTGATCTTCATCACCTCTCTCTTGAGTAGGGCTATCATCAACATGCTGGTCTTCCAACATCTACAAATGAAAGTACAAGAACATATGTGTTCCACAATGAACATACATGAAATACTTCTATAAACCAAACTGCTAAACCAGATACACATAAGGTTGCCAGTTTACTGTATAATACTTCAAGTAAGAGTGGATTTCTGGCCCTGAATTAACACAGCATTGCACTTTCTCGGTCACCTGCATTACCTTGTGGCAGCTACTGAAAGTGTCCTGGCTAGCACCACTCTCAAAAATGCAGATAAGAACAAAAGAAGTAAAAACAATTTCATGGTTAAAGATCTCATTACTAATACCCAAACATTTCACAGGAAGCAAAACGAAGACAACTAACACCAAAATATTTGTAGCTGCAATTCCATCCAGTACTAAGACACTCAGAGAACTCCTGTTTTCATTTGCATACACAGTCAAATGTGCATAAACAACTCTGTATTACCTCCCATGAATGGAATCTTAGGTTTTCATTTCTCTGTTTCATCTGTATCAACACTTAATATGCATTTCATATTCTTCTCACAATTAACATGTACAGCTGTTATGCAAACCACAACCCCAGTTATGAAATGAGTTTCTTAGAAACTAAAAAGCATTTTCACTACATAAAGATGGGTCTTAAACAAACTTCTGTATTCGTGCCAGTATTGTGTTATTTTGTTACTCCAGTGTAAGCTTAGAGTATCTTCACTTGTCTCAAAGGTGACACCAGGCACTGCTAGACAAGGCTAAGCTGATCTAGTAACTCTTTCCTGATGGAAAAACAGTGTTTTCCTCCTTCTCTTCCATGTTGTGAGTGCCACTCAGGATGGCTATTTAGATCATTAAGCCAACAGAAAATCACAGTAAGCAATTTTTTTTTCTGATTGCACAACGACCTGCACCAGCAGAATGCAAGCGGAGAAGAGCAGTGGAGAAGGCAGCACAGGACCTACGCTTGTGGTGGGACGCATTGAGCCACCTTGTCCAGCCCAAGGTTTTCACGCAGAAAAGCAGACGTAACTCCTGCCCTTTCTCCGTATTTAGGCAGATTAAACTTAGATTTATAATCCATTTATACTTAAATGTTTACACGTAGCTTGAAAGCCACCTTGGTGACCCTGAAGCAGTTCCGAGGCCGCTGGCTGGGCCCTACAGCTACATAGCCACCAGCGTTTCCCCAGCCAGGGCTCACCACACAGACTGACACTTCTGAGCAACCCGAGCGAAACCGCAGCTCAAAGCTGGGTCTAGATTCGGATACAAGACTCAAAGAGTGTCCAGGCCGCAGTCGGGCCGAGGAAGAGCAGCCCCACAACAAGGGAAGCCAACACCGCCAACGCGACCAACCACAAACCCCACTGCATGCGCTTCTGCCTCCTCCCGGGACCGGCTGTGCCGCCAGTGCAGCCACCTGAAGGGCCCAAGGGCTGCCGAAGGAGAGCCGCTGCCTTCCACCCCTCTGCCGCGGGCGTCAGATGAGAACGGCGGGGCAGAGGCCCGAGGCTGCCGGCCGGAGGGGGCGGGACAGAGGGGACAAGAGAGGAAAAGGCGCGGGGCAGCGAGAAGACAGCAGCCGGAAAAAGGGAGGCGGGAAGGTGGCGGCCAGGGCCTGGGGTGCGCAGAAACGGAGCTTAAGTGAGCAGGGAGAGTGGCCAGCACCACGCGGGAGGGGGCAAGGGGCTAAGAAGGGACCGAAGCTTGCCTTAGCGCTGGCCTCTGCCGAGGCAGAAAAGAAAGCGAAAGCCGCAGGACAGTGCCCGCCTGGCTGCGGGGAGGAGCGACCTCCACTCGGCCCGGGTCCGCCTCGCCTTCCGGCCGTACTCTGGGTGGGGCGGGTGTGGGGTTGGAGTAAGCGAGTGCTGCTCCCGCCCTGCTGCCTCGCCCGCTCTCCCGGCGCTGCCCCTGGGCTCTGGTAATGACGGCTTCATCAGAGCGAAGAGGAAATTACCGCTTTTTAATAGCTGCGCCGGGTCACACCCCTGCGAAAGAAGAGCCTTAAGTTTCATGGTGACACGAGATTGTCTAGATCTAAGGAAATTTTCTCCCTTACATAAACTTCAGTGGCGTTTCTATCTTTCCAATTATCCAGTGTGTTGCATCTCTGCTAATTACGACATCCTACTGTGTAGCCGTTGAATCAGGCCCAGCAGTCCGGTCCAGGGACTGAAGATTGGCACTGTCGTGCTAATTACTCCTGGTTGTGGGCTCCAATCCTGCGAAATCATACACCTACCCAGCAGTGCACGGTGTCTAGCATTCACTACCTGAAGAGATTTACATCAAAGCGACATTTTCCAGTGTAACTGCCTCATAATTGGCACAAAACACAGGCATGGTAACAAACAGCCTTTTGCTTCACGACAGGTCACTGCTTCGATGTGACTGAGGAGTGTCTGAACAGTGCGGTGGCTCTTGCCGTGCGTCTGCATACTTCTGCTGGGGCAGGTCTCTGCTTCATGGAATTCTCCCTGCAGCTCCTGGTTGGATACTTAACCAAAGTTTTCTTCTGAATATCAAGCTAACAGAATCCCATGGTTCCTTTCATGCCATCTGTTAGCTGCTTCTTTTCAAGAAGATAGTACCACTTCCAAATCCATAATGGATCATTATGGACAACAGAGATGCTGGAAATGTATAAGATCTTCAAGCAAACGTGTGGAGAGGAGATGAGGGAGACTGTGCTGCCACTAGCGATGACACTGGTACCTGAACTTTAGAACATCCAAATGCTTTCCTGACAATGTATATGGGGGTTACCTAAGAAATCCAGAAGCTATTTACTGGCTGTGACATTCTATACCTTGATGAAAACGTTTATCCATTGCCACATGGCCCCCAACAGACCTAGAAATGTTTATCAGACCTAGAAAATTTTTTCCCCTAAAAGTCATTGTATTGCTATTTAAAAAGTAGTGTTGTGTCTGATAATGCTTGCCAGTTTTCAAGAGTTTGCTAATAGAATCACATATGGGGAATTTCTGATTCAAACTGTTGATGAAAACCCTATTTCTAATTTCTTTTCATGTCAGTTGCTGGCAGTCTCAAAGAGAAAGGTTGATTCCTTAGTGTACTGCAATACCTTTACTACGTGTTAGCTTAACTGATTTTAATGCAGTGTAAGGTCCTAGATTTTTCAGAAAATATCGGTTGCTTTCACTAATGAGTAAGGGAGAAATTAAAAAGGCAGGTAGAAGTAGAAAAAAAAAGTATCTTGCTTCAGGGCATGGAGTGATTACCATCTGGGGAAGGGTCAGGAAGGAAAAAATGGTTGCACAGCTGGCTGTGTGCATTAGTGGGCAAGGGGAAGAGCCAGCAATGATACCTATAGCATCTGCATTCCTTTTCTTATCCCCAGGGACTCAGCCTGCTCCCCAAAAACATTAATAATGAAACCTTTGACCAGATATTTGCATTGTAGAAAAGAAATGCTTAGCTAGTACACAAGCAGCTGCAGGATGACAATGGAGAGTGCCTTTGGGAAATTGCAAGGTAGATGGCAGGTACAAACTAGAAGGCTTGAGGCTACTAAATAGTACCTGTCTGGAATAATAACTGTGCCTGCACAGCACCTGTAAAAACAAGTATGGGGCTTTACTGAGACCTAGGAGGCAGGTGTTGGGGATACTTCAGGATGGAGAATTTGAGCTACTCACAAGGTATTTTCTCCTAAATGATAGTAGTTACCTTTTTTAATCTGTTTTGCAAACAGAGATGGATGGTTTGGATATGCTGCAGGAAATACAGGAGCTGTGGAGTGGGACTTGGCACACTACAACTTTATGAAATTTGGTAGAATAATTTGTCTCAGTCAGCTTGGTGTTTGTGTTTGGATGTTATATCTCTATTGTGAGGCAGAGATGATCTTCTGCACACACCATGTTCTACGAGTTTTAAGTTTGAGTGGTTTGGGGGTTATGATCCATGATAAATGGGCATATTTGGACACTGGTGTTGCTGTATGCACGTGGGCTACGGTGTGCATGCTGCAAGTTTTAAGCTTGAGTGGTTTTTGGGTTATGATCCGTGATAAATGGGCATATTTGGACACAGGTCTGTTTGTATGCACATAGGCTATGCTGAGGATGCTCTACACACATTCCTTCAAGCTTTCAGTTTAAATTGTAGCACATCCTGACCAGTTCTTTCTCTGCCTCTAACAGTGATGCCTTCCTGGCCGGTTGGTTCTTTTCTCCATTTCTCCTTACTTCCTCTCTGTTAGAAGCACTTGCAAAATCCCCACACTCTCAAATTTTCCCGAAGCTGGCAACAAAGAGAAAATGTAAGCACAAATCCTTTTAGTCCTGAAATGTAAACAGCTGTTGGTTGGTTTCCAAACAGCAAAAATGTAAAAAGGTACTCTATCCTTAGAGGTTTTTCTTGGGACATCCTGGTGTTGGCAAATCTTCCCAAGCTTTCTTTCAGTATTTTTGCAAGCTGGATATGCTAGATGGTAAATTTGACTATCATGGAGAGGCTGTATGAGATAAAAAGGCCCCGAGCCCAGGTAACTAATTAACCATGTGGTTCGAAGAAGGTTATGATGAGGCCGGTCTAGTGTTTGAACTTTTACAGGCAGCTTTTGGCAATGGGTAACACCCTCAGTTTGTGTAGCGAAACAGCACCTTTCTTTTTTTTTCCGTGCGCTGAGAGGGAAGAAGAGATTCCATCCTTTGCGGTGTCTGGCTTCCCGCTATTCATGCGGCTGGAAGAGCACAGCCGCTATTCAGGAGAGACAGGGAAGGTGGCCCTGACTTTGAATGCCTATTAAGAGGTTACTTTGTGTAACTAATGTGTGCTTTTTAGATTCAAATTCGGGATGCAGACATGCTCCAAGTTTTCTATGCGGTTTAATTCAATGAATGTGTAAGGAGACTGGAGAGGTAACAATGTTTCTTCCTACTAATTTGCACTTTCAAGGTACTGTCTCCTTGTACTTTACACGTAGCCGCAGTAGTTTTAAACCGCATTGATTAAGGTTCTACTGTTAAGTAAAGCCTTTTAAGATTTCCATTGATATCAAAAAACCTTTATAGGGCCTTACTAAAGGAGGAAGAAAGCCACAACGAGCTTTTAACTGAAGAGAAAATGTCTTGCTAAGATTTGTCAAGATAACAAACTTGCCATGGTTTTGAGATTTAATTCCTTGCATGATCAAAATGCAGGGTGCACTTTGTAAGGAGACTGTACAATGCTTGTTTTTCAATAAACTCTCTTTTCTGTTAGCAGCTCAGTTTTAATCCCGGGTGGTGAAGAGCAGACCGTGCAACAGGACAGGTTTGAGGTGCTCAGAATTGGGGAAATCTTCAATAGGCTCCAGCAGAAGTGGTGCACAATGGATGTGAGGGAAGTGTCATGTCTGGGAAAGACTGGAGCTGTATAAGGCATTGTGGCTTACTCTGCTTCTCTTCTTGAACTTACTGTAACTTGGGTGAAGCAGGAGAACTTGGAAAATGTGCTTGCTGACTTCCAGCCAGGCTGGTAATACGTGTTACTCTGAAAAGAAGCAAACGGGCTTTGTGTATCTTGAAACGAAACAAGTTTTAGCTGTGAAATAAAAGACTTCTAGCTGTCTTGATGGGTTTCTTGGAAGGAACATACAGTTTCATTCTTCTTGAGGACCTTTAATGTGCTCTCTGGGTGCACTGTGCATATGGGTTGTATACTCTGATGCTCCAGACTCGAGTCAGCTCCAGATCATAGGTCTTCATGTTACACCTGGATGAATTACTTGCTCTGAGTTGCCAAATCTTTTGTGTGCTTCAGGGTTGTCCTGTATTCAGCACCTCTCAGAATACATTTCAGGAGGACCTTAAGTACTGTATTGTGTTTGCTGAGACAGGAGAAGATCACACATCTTTTTTTCTTGTCAAAGTGTAAGACAAGGCCTCTAGCATGGGTTCAGATAGCATGAAGACAACTGAAACTATCTAGAAGATATACAATGTGGTGACTTTTGCAGTAAATAAACACAAAGAGACAGCAGTAGTGTGCCCAGTGCTAAATAGGGAGGGGACAACCTGGGCACTGTGACCCTAATGTAGGTCACTTACATAAACAGAATGGCAGTCTGGGACAAGAGGAAATGAGAAGGGAACTGGAAGACTTCCAAACTATTTTGGTTCGCAGGTGTGAGCAGGGTAAATATTGTGATGTACCTTGGTCAACATAGTAATTGCTCCTGATCCTGAAAGGAATGACATGAGGTAACTCAGAAGGTATTTCAGTACAAGAAATTATATTCTGTGAACATTTTTTATTTAATGAAAATATGTTTATACACCACTATTAATTACTTACTTTGAAAGGCCTCTAGTGCCTTCAGGACTTTGTGCCATACCCATTGCTCTTCAGATTAGAGACTCTATTTTCAGCACACCAGTTGCTGACAGTACATTGTGCCAGTACATTGTCAGCATTCAGAAAAAGCAGTAATAATAAGTTAAGCAGGACTGTGTAACCCCACAGAGAGATTCATAGGAGGCTCCCTAAGCATACCCAAAAGATTTAGACAGAAATTATTTTAATTGGATTGTTTGTAATTTATGAAAAGAAGAGTGCTTAGCAATATCCCAGGACTGCAGCAGACATGGGAAGTGGTGTGGATGCATGGATGACTAAGTAGACTTTTGCTTGGATTGAGATACCCCTCAGCTGTGTCCCAGGATTATGGAGCCTTAGAGCTGGACGTGTTATGATTGGGTGAGATGTAAATTTCAAACCCCAACCATTTGTAGCCAGTAGAATTTAATAGCTCCTTTTGCTCAGAGCAGTCTGCAACCCTAGTAACCTGCTTGAATCCTACTATCAACATAATAATTCTGTTATTGTTATTTGGCTGAGGAATTTCTGTATTCTGATCTGTGCTAACCTGCTCTTTGTGAGCACTGTAAAATAGCTGCTTTGTTCATTCTCTTTAAAAATAAATGACTCCTTTCTAAATTTTTTTCTTTAGGAGATATGTGTTTGTATTTGTACCTGTCATCTGTAGAGTACTTCAGATTAAGAGGCTCTGCTCATTTTGCTGTGCATCCTCCTCTACCTGGAGTTGGAGTTCTAGGGCGATGAAACAGGGAAGGCTTGAGAAATGAGTGCTGCCTGTAGCATACAAGGTGAAACTGAGCTGGTGCCAAGGGTAAAAAATAAATACGTGGCTGAGACAATGGCAACGTACCTCTTTTAGATCCAACAAAGTGGAAGGAAGCTCCAAAATCATCTCTGGTGGTGCCTCCTAATATGAGGCTGTTCCTAAACACAGAGTAGCCCTCCATGAGGTCGCTTGTTGTATGTCAGGGTGAGGGGAGACTACGATAAATTGCTGCTGTATGCACCTTTCACTTCATCTTGGGCTTCTGATACCTGGCTTTAGAGCACAACTGAAATACTAAATGATCAGACTCTAATGTTCACATGGACATGATTCGTTTCTGTGAGTTCATTCTTCTATTTAGAGAAAGATATCGCTACCCTCTCTTACGTACTGACACAGTTGCCAAAATAACCGCTCTTACTAACTGGCAGCTTTAAAAGCCAGCCTGCAGCTGACTTTGAAACAGAAGGTCAGCAAGAGGAGCAACAGACTTCAATTCAGAGCTTTAATGGGAGCCATTGACCACGGCAAAAGGCCTTGACTGGAGTGTCTAGAGTGTGCTTTGCACAGGCCAGAAAGTCACTTTCATACTCTTTGAACCTTTTATATAAACCTATATTTTTTTCCCTCTGTGGATTTCAAGATGAATGTGCAGCCGTGTGCTAGATGTGGCTATGGGGTTTACCCTGCTGAGAAGATTAACTGTATAGATCAGGTCAGTTCTCTTTCTTTATTATTTTGGACTATAATAAATGTACAGTGTGGCACATTTAACAAAGTGCAAACCTCTTGGTTCCAAAAATTCTTTACTTGCAACCGGATTCAGAACTGAAATGAGTTAATAATAGGCCTAGAATTGAAGAAGAATTCTTCAGAGTCATTAAATTAATTTTAAGGATCAATACTGAAATGTAGAACTCAACAGAATAATAATAAAATGCAAAACATATCTGTTTGGTTTCTGTTTTGTGGTATTTCCAGACATGGCATAAAGCCTGTTTTCACTGTGAAGTATGCAAGATGATGTTAACAGTAAACAACTTTGTTAGCCACGAGAAAAAGCCTTACTGTCAAGCGTAAGTGTGTTTCCTTTTCTCCTTTTTGTAAAGCAAAGTCATCTTACTCTTATAGGAGATCACCATTTAGACTCAGCCTGGCCCCACACTTGATGTTAAATTATGATTTGTTACTGTCTTCCTGCATATCTTTCAATTTACACACATCAGAAACGATGGGAAACTCTTGTTGTTCTATATAAAGCTTCCTTCTTTTGTCCATGCCAAGTTCCTTTTCAGTATCATGGGGACAAAAAACCCCAAACCAACAGTAAATTTCAGTGCTTTCCAAAGCAGTGGTTAAGGGTTAACAAGGTGGAGATAATCATCAGGAAAAAAAAATGTATAAAATGCAGATTTTGGAGTTGGTTTGTTCTAGGAAGTTTTTATTTTATAATGATCAATTCCTGTCAAATTTGTCAGCAGAAAAAGGAAAGATGACAGTTGTTTTTTATTCTATTATTCTCTTTTGTTATTAGAAGCACAGCATTGATATGATGATCATTAAAATTAATTTTGCTCTAGGCACCTACTCCGTACAATAATAACTTGAATGTAATCTGAGATCTGTGTGTAAGTGGGGGGAAAAGTTGTTACATACAGAGTAGTGGAGGCTGGCATTGTGGTTTTGAGTGCTCGAAGAGAACCTTTCTGGTGGGCTGTCTGGTACATTCCTAATATCTCTTTACACTTTCCCTTTCTAGACACAATCCCAAAAACAATGCATTCACAAGCATCTTTGAGACACCAATAAATATGAATGCAAAAAAACTGTCAGAAGTGGTAAGTGAGGTAAGAAGCTCAAGAGCCAAATGTATATTTTACATGTTGATTTCCTGTTTGTTTCTTGTTTTAGAAACAGAAATGTATCTTCTTTACTTTGCTTCCTGTGTTCTTTTAGAGTAGTAACTTCCCAGCCTGGGCTTGAATCATAATATTTAAAATAAGTTCATTCATGAAAAAGAAAGGGTAGATCTGAATTTGTTTCTGCTTACAGAAAGAAATTTGGCTGGCAGCTTCTCACCTGCCATGTCTGATAATCTACATGGAAGCATTGTTTGTGTAAACTGCCCAGAGCTGTGTAAATTTGCTAACTAAATCAGGGGGGTTTACTTGCTTTATGTCTTCTGAAACTGATATACTAAAAGGCATGAAACAACAACAACAAAAAAATCTGTTTCAGTGAGATGAAGGCAAAATGCTCATAAATGCTTTGTCGAGTATTTCTGGCAAGCCTGAGATGAGGAAACACCAAGTCTAGGAAGCTTTGGGTGTTTTGATAAGGTACTGAGGATGAACTTTTCTTTCCATGCCCTTCGAATTGCATCCGTCCTCTGACAGGCTGCTGTGCCCTGGCAAACCTCTAGGGGTGCTCAGAGTCTTCTTTCTTTTCAAATCCCATTCTTTGCTCTCTTGCATTGTTTCCCCTCCAGATACGTCTGTTGCAGACTTGCATTTCTAAGAATTTCATGAAATGAGAAACACAGGAGCAGCCAATAATTGCTAGCTAGCTCACTTCTATGTGTAATACTATTTTCTTGACTGTAATATCTTTTTATACTCTAAAATAGTGCTATTCGTTCCAGGACTATATTTAGTAGGCAAGCCAATGTGATTTGTTGTGATGAGCCATCAGTTAAATGAAAGAAGAAAGTTGTGTATCTGCCTTAGACTACAACATGCAAAATTCATTCTGCTGGTCTGTGCTAGCTATACAAAGTTAATGTACATTAAGACCCTTTATCAAATACTGCATCTTTCTCATTCTTGCACAGTATTCTTAATGCACCACTTTTTGCAGTATCATGGGCAGTAACTATTTCTGCAGTGATTATCACACTTACTTTAAACTATGTGTGACAGGACAGGTCAGGAATGGGTTTGGGATTACTGTAGGTTCTATTTCTGGGTTTAAGCAGTGATATGAGACTCTGATACTTCCAGTGCACATGAATATACACACCAGGCAAATTATAGCTCAAAGATCACTCTCCCTTGTTTTTTACCCATAAAGCACCTTCTGTTCTTTTCAATCACATAATGAGATTCTGCTCCAGAGAGAAAATTGCTAAGGGTAGTAAAGAAGCTGATTCTGCAGTACTTATGTAAAGGGAGTACTTCTGTAGAGATTTTGAGTGCAGGTGAACTTTTTCATTGGTAAATGTATAAAATAATGCTATTTAGGGAAAAGGGTTCAGTTGCTGCTGTAGTTTGCGGGAGGCTTTTTAGGTAAAATTATTCCTAATGTGGAAAATGTAATAAGTTTCTTCAGTCCTAACATAAGGTTCTCACAAGAGTCTTATGTTGAGATACAAATTGCAGACAGAAAAATTAAACTCCCTCTACACAGAATTTCTATGTCAGGAGACAAATAATTCATCTCTTTGCAGCTCTGTATTTAATTTATAAAATGGAATAATGGTGCACATTTTCAGTGATTTTTCTGTCCTGTCAGGTTAGATTACGCACTCTTCAGGACAGGGACTATTATTATTTTTTTTTTTTTTGCATCTGTAGAGTGATTTGTGTAAGAGAGCTGTGATTTCAGTTGGATTTCTGTATGCTGTTGTGATAAAAGTAGCAGTAGGAAAATGATGAGCTGGGACTAAATATAGCAGTAATTTACGTTTACACAGCCATAATACTTTGTGGACACAGTGCAGAGAAATAGGAGAGTAGATTGTTGCCCACCAGGTTTTAGTTCTTTCATCTAATGCTGCATTGATATGTTCTGCTTCAATTTCTTATGGATTTCAGTCCTCATAGATTATTTCCCCAAAATTATTATCTAAAGACCAAATTATTATTTCTGAACTTCATGTCAGATTTCAAGTGTAATATGCTGTGTCTTTACAGATATGCAGCTCCAAATCTTAGATAGAAGCTGCTTGTGGATTAGACTTTTGACCTTAAGGATAAATGCAATCTTCCATGCTAACTCATTTGCCAAGAATGGGTGGCATGGAAGAAGTCCTTATGCAGACTTTGCATGGCTTAGAGCTACAAGCTGTGTAGCCTTTTTGTACATAAACAAAATGTAAGTGGTGATCTAGAAGGGAGAAGGATGACAAGAGGGACAATTTTGCAGGCTCTCAGAGGGTGATTGTGATTTTCTTGTGGGCTGAGGAAATTTGGTGGATCAGATGTGCTTCCTGTAGTCCCTTGGTTTCCTTATTCACATCGTATATAAATGTGTCTTCAGGGTGAAATTATTAGTTGGCACTGAAAACTAGGCTGTCCTGTAGCAGCTGGAGATCTATCACACAGACACAGATAAGCATTATGAGTAGAATAAATCATCTCAAAACTGAGTTGTGTTGATGCTGCCACTGAGAAAATTTGTTCTGTGCTGTCACATTGTTCCTTGTCTCTCGCACTGGTGGTTTTTGCAGTGAGACAGAAGAAGGAACCAAAAGCTAACATGGGAAAAGCCTAGATACCAATTTACCCCATGACCTACTGTCTGATGGTGTTAGTGTGTGAGAGACAAGAAGGGTTGGTCACCAGAGGTGTTTTTGGAAGTAGCCTTCTTTTAGATAGATGTAAGGTGCAGTCAAAACTAGCAGGCACTGAAGTGGGTGGGAATTGCAGGGTTTTTGTCTCTTCTTCCATTTATCTCCTTTTGTTGCTGCAGTCCACACAGATTATGTATCACTGTGGATATGAAGAGAGTTCACCCCCCTCTATAAGACAGTCCAGAAACTGTTCACTTTGTTTGTCTCCCTTCTTGTTCCTCTCCTAAGAGGCAGGTATGTTAAATTGTACAAACAAACTACTAATATCAAGTTGGTTTATAATTTATTTTTCAAGATAAAATATCGAGAAGAGAGTGAACAATTCAAATCAGTCTTTCAGTGGGATGCAAGGTCCAGAGAAATTGAAGCTGCCTATAAAGCCCAGCAACTGGCTACCCAGGTAAGAAACACTCTCAATTTTCCAAGCCAATAGCCTGCAGAAGATCAAGGATTGGTCTTGGCAGTCCTGATTATTAGGGTTTTACTGTCAACATTTCAATAGTTTAAAAAAAAAAAAAAAGCCATTGCTTCTCATTTGGCTAAACTTTTCAAGGCAACATAGCTCAGTTATTGCTTAGGGTGCAAGAGTCAGAAGACAAGGAAGCAAGAGTGTACATTTAGCTGTTTGAACTGCTGCATGTACAACCATACTGTCACTGGAGCTTCACAAGTATCTGATTCCTAGTGGGAGATACATGAATTTCAGTCCAGGATCCTAGATCCTGCCATCTTGCTGTCTGTTCTTGTTATACATGTTCTGCCTTGACATTCTGAAGATATGTGGAATTAGGCCCTGTGCTCTATATCTGCAGAGAATAAATTTCACTTCCACAGTATTATGCATGTTTTCTTTTTTTTCTGTGAGATCAGCTGCTTGTCTTTTAAAGCAAGAGTAAAAGTTGGTAGTTGTTATGTTTTGCTTTGTAGAATGCTTACTATGGTGCCTATGAGGAAGGAAAGACCTGGTACTCAGGAACCATCCCAGATCCTGAGATGGTCAAGATAACACAGGCACAGAAGACTCTGAGTGATGTAAGTGGCCTGCTGTTTGGAACAGCTTTATTTTCATTGTCTATTGTATTCTGAAGACTTACCAATGCGTTAAAGCCAGTGTAAGATGTTATCAAAGGACAAGACTGGCATATTTACTTCTGTCAAAACAATATTTAACCATGTAAGACACAAAAAGTACTATTGCCCATCCTGGAAACCATACATTTATATAGTTACATAATTAAGAAAGACTTCAAGTACTGACCAATGATATCTGAGATGACCTGCTCTAGCAGGCAGTGCTGTTTCCCTCAGTAGAGCAGAACTCATGATGGGATACATGTCTGTTTTCCACAGACTAGATCTTTTGTTGGCTGTATTTCCATGACTGATGAAAATCACTTCTGAATGATACAGTGGGCTAGTGACTTAGTCAACATAGCCAATTAACAGTGAATAATTGNTATTAAAATATTCCAATTAGCCTTAAACCAGCACAAATGGTAAGGTTGGAAGGAGACCTCAAGGATCATCTAGTTCCAACCTCCTGCCATAGGCAGGGACACCTCCCACTAGTACATGAATGGGGAATGTTTTCTGTTGGATGTGGGAAGTGTTTCTACCTAACAAGGTGTAAGTTTGAAAAAGCAATACCTGGGGTTGGAGGTCCAAACAAACGTAAGTATGTTACTTTGTTTTTTAATTTGTTTACCTTTAAATAAAGTGATAAAAAACTCTAGGAAGCAGGCATTAAAAGAGGGTTCACATTAAACTACAGCAGCAATGAAACAAAAAAATATTAATTTTCTAGTTTCAATATACAGAAGAATTTGAACCACCAAGAGGCAAAGGCAGCTTTCCCGCTATGATCACTCCAGGTTATCAAGTTGCTAAGAGAGCCACCCAGCTAAGTAGCAATGTAAGTCACAAGTTTTTTTAATTGTATGTTAGCCATTTGAATTTGGAACATCCTAGGCTTAGGGCATTTGTTTTAGACAGTAGATTCTGTGATGAATATTTGTTATTTTCACAAAGTGAGAAAACTTTAACGTGGTGCAGGAAACAAGGTTAACAAACTACATGGCTTGGGAAGACATCATTTAGGATAAACAGCAATGCAGATATTTCCTGAGAGATGTAGCAACTTTCAGTGCAATTTATCACAATCTCAAAAATAATTTTGTTACTCTGAAATGTTTAATTAATTACCTTTATATTTACTTCACGGCTTTATTAATCTGTTTATTTATAGCTGACATTTTTCTCTTTATTACTTAAATACCTGTAACCTTGAACTGAATTCACATACAAGGTAATTTAAGTATATGCACAGGAAATTGCTTATTCATGTAAACAGCAATTCAGCTGCAAAAGATCAAATAAATATAAATCATAGAATGGTAAGGTTGGAAGGGACTTCAAAGATCATCTAGTTCCAACCCCCTGCCATAGGCAGAGACACCTCTCACTAGTACATGTTACTCAAGGACTCATCCACCCTGGCCTTGAACACCTCCAGGAAGGGAGCAGCCACAAATCATGTTGTAGAAATTATTTAAAGCATTGCATTGTTTTCTGCAAACACTGCATTGGCCCTGCAGTATGTTCTTACTTGGTCCACTAAAGACTATTCTCATGATAATTTAGTCAAATGTATGGCTCATATCAATCTAGTATGATCTGAATTTTTGATTATCTGGGTCCATTTCTGTCTGCTTCAGGCATCCACTTTGAGGAAATTAAGCCTTATATGTGCTGTACAGTGAACAGTGTCATGGCTACTGTTGTTCATTTTCTCTTGAAGCCTGATAGAAAATGCATATTTGCTGATTTTGGTTGTAATATGTATTTTATTTGTATTATGTATTTGTAATATGTATTATTTGTAATATGTATTTTGTTTGTAATATGTATTTTATTTGTTTTTTCCCCTCTCAGGTAGAATATAAGCGGGGTCATGAAGAAAGAGTTTCCAAGTTCACCTCTGTTGTAGACACTCCAGATATACTACATGCAAAGGCTGGAGCACAGCTTTCAAGTGATGTGAGTAGCATGAAATAGATTTACCTGATTTTGCTTCCACAAGTGGTTCCTAGGACATTTATAAATCACTTAAAAACATGAACATGGTGTCCCAGGGACTAGAAGATTGTTATTCAATCCCATAACTCTGCTATCTCTTCATAAACTCACGGCAAGGCCAGCTTGTTCTCCTTTCCTCCCCCTCTAGCCTTGTGTCAGGCAGGAGCTGCTTTATTGGGACAAACATGAAAGGATAGGCCTGGTTTGGGGTCTCCAGAGGCTGTGTTTAGGCCTCTTGGATGACAGAGGCATGGAGTGGGGGGGACTTGGAACACTGGGGAGTATAGATTTAGTTTTGGCTTGGGGGAAAACTCAAGGGGGTTCGTTTATGGATTTGTATCTACCTTATAATTTCTATCTGTAACTCTCTCTCCAAATATAATTCTGTTATTCTCCAATTCATTTGAGAGCTTCACTCTGTCAGCTCTTTAAACCCATGATACATGGAGAAGAGTAAGAAGCTAGTATTTTAAAGGCAGAATTTAAAGGCATTTTAGGGACCGATTGGCTGTTAGAACTGAAGACAGAGAACTAGCTTATTCTAAAACCAGCAACTGTGCCATGCAGAGTAAAAGAAGGAAGCTGCTTGACTCATATAAATAGAGCAGGCATCTTGCAGACAGCTTTAGTGTTTTCTTTAAACAAATGTGATCCATCCTATACCCTGAAAGAGACACAGAAGTCTTGCAGAAGACACATGACTGTGTAGTCAAAAGGCTACATTGTAAAGATTTAGACTTTGTGGTTCATCTTCCTTTTGGCATACAACAGCCATATAATGCCTAACGTTGCGACTTTTAAGAGCTGATGATGTGTGCAATCAAGATACATTTGATTAATTGCTCCTGAACTGTCTTGGGTTTTTCCAGTTGAAGTACACAGAAGACTTTGAGGAACGGAAAGGCAAAGGCAGCTTTCCTGCTATGATCACTCCAGCTTATCAAATAGCCAAGAGAGCGAATGAATTAGCCAGTGATGTAAGTCTCCAGAGCAGTGTCTTCTTTTTGGGATGAAATTGTCACACAAAGTTTGGATTAAAATGCTTACTGACACAAATTCCTTGAGCATTGTGGAGTTAGCTGGCAGTGCACTTTGTACACAGATTTTGAAGCCATTTCTCCCTGCAGGGACAAAGATTAATTTTATGGACAAAGAGAAAATTAGTCTTTATTTGTGAATTGGTGCTCTGTTGGCAAAAGCTCTCCTTCTACCCAGCCTCCTGTTGCATACAGCTGAGAAGGAAGACAACAGGGCATCAGCTGAAGGTCTTTCATCTTATTCTGCCCAACTCAGTGTGAGTTAGAGGGGCAGAAGTGCAGCTCTAATTTACACAGCCACAATGATTCTGGGTAACCTGGTATCAGGAGAGGGCTGCATTTGAGGAGCTTTGCTTTGCCACGGTTTCCCATGCTCCCAGTGGATTGTCCATAACAGTTCATTCTCCTACTCCTTCTTTTGTGCTTTTGCAGGGGGAGGCTTTCATGAATGCAAGAAACTAGTTTCTTGAGTAGCAATAATTTATACAAAGTATATGCATGCATGTACAGNGCAGAGCTGCTCCAGCCCTCTGATCATCTTTGTGGCCCTCCTCTGGACCGGCTCCAACAGTTCCATGCCCTTCCTGTGCTGGAGGCTCCAGAACTGTACACAGTTGGATACATATGATGCAGTTATGAACTTATAAAACATGGCTTTCTATTCCAGTTATTTTACTCTCCTTACTGTTGAATTTATTGTTTTTTAAATGCCTCTATGTACTGCTTTTAACTACTTTCTCTACCTCTTCAAACATCGCAACACCCCTATATTGTTCAAAAGGCATTTTAAAGGGACATCAGTTTTGCCTCATAATGGAAGTGTCATAGAAGAGCTGGGACTTGCCACTCAAAATGGAATTGCCATGATGGAATGTGAATTTAAAACATTGAGGCTCACTGAGGAAAACAAGGAGAGATCTGTAAACTTTAAGACTAAAGTACTTAAAACATTTAAATGTTTTTGTTTGCTTATGGTCTAAGGAAAACCCTTCCTTTTATCAGCAAACATACATGGTGGTTAAAGAGGCATTATTTTGACTTCAGCAAAGGTAGTGCAAATCTTAGTGTAAACTTGAAGGTTCATGGCCTAAAATTTGTGTGATTATTGGGGCAATCAGCATCTCAGAAACAACCCCATTTATTAATGGTGTTCAGATGACCCTGTGGTAAAAAATGTGCTCTGTGGTAACCATGAATTTACATTATGATTAGTTCTATTTTTTTTTTTAACTTGCTGCAGCATCACTGACAAGCAGGTGATACTGAACACACTGAACTGATGGTCCTGGTTGAAATAGCAAGTTCCCAGTGCATTACTAAAAAGTGCACCACTATTTTTGGTTTTATATTTTCAAGTGGCATATTTGACTTCTGTAGATTGGTGACAATGGAAAATTTGATAATCTTTTATTGCCAACAGATGCATGTCATTGATTATTATTTATTAGGCAGCATCTGTATACTGCCTAAATTCATCCAGACTAAATTCATCCAGATGATTCTTTTCCTTCTCTCTCTTTTTTTTTATTAGGTGAAGTATCATCAAAGATATGAAAAAGAGATCAAGGGAAAAGCCAGCCACACAGCAGGAACAGATGTTACTTTTGCAAGAGAAAATGTAGATCAATATGGCCAGGTATGCAACACTTGAGAGATACCCATGATGATGTTGGTCACTGGTATGGTTGATGGCTAAAGACTTCAGCAATGGTGATGAGACCCATTTTCACTTTGCTGTCCTGCATGAGAAAGCAAGGTCTCAAAGCAAAACATGATGTGCAACAGCACCATGGCCTGAATCTGTAATGTATTTGACATTAGCACATCCACGATGAGACTGCAAGGTGCATGTAATGTCACTGCATGAACTTTAAAGGTAAGGTCATTTCAAAAGGTAAGCCTTAGTTACTTTCAGAAATCTTAGAAGCTTTGCAGCTNCTTGCTGCAGCCCAGGACATGGTTGCTGTCTGGGCTGCACACTCACACTGCCAGGTCGTGTTGAGCTTTTCATATATGCAAGTGCAAAGGCCTGTATTGATAGGATGAGGGGCAATGGCTTCAGACTAGAGAAGAGTAGATTTAGATTGGATGTTGGGAACATTTTATTGACCATGGGGGTAGTGGAACAATGGAACAGGTTGCCCAGGAAGATGGTCGATGCCCCATCCCTGGTGATATTCAAGGTGAGCCTCAGCAGGGCTCTGGGCTACCTGATCTAGGTGAGGATGCTCCTGCTGCCTGCAGAGAGGGTTGGACTAGATGACCTTTGGCGGTTTCTTCTAATCCAGACCATTCTATGGTTCTGTGAAGTGGCTCTAAACATCATCTATGATCTCTGATTTCAGCTCTTCTATAACAGCAGTATTGCAAGTTTGACAAGTTGTAGCTCTGCATTTGTGGGAGCAAATAGGCTTTAACTCTGTTTTGGTCTGTGACATCCCCTTTGATTTTGTTTCATTTTTAAGGGAATGCAGTCATTTTTGTAGCTTCCCAAAACTGCATCTAAAGTTCTGATCCCATTATTTTAGGGAAATAATACAGCTAAATGGAACTGAGTACAGCTGAAAGGAATTTGAAAAGGATTGAATAGTGAGGCCTTGAGTAACCTGTACTAGTGGGAGGTGTCCCTGCCTATGGCAGGGGGTTGGAACTAGATGATCCTTGAGGTCCCTTCCAACCTTACCATTCTATGATTCTATGATTTTGTATAAACAAAACTATAAGGTTAGTCTTAGGTTTTTCATCCCCATACTTTGGAGAAATGAAGGAACAGGAAATACATTGTCCAAAAACATTTGGGAGTTCTGCATTCCTTCTGTTCAAACCTACATCTTCTAATGGGTGAAAAGCAAACCAGATTTGAAGAATATGAATTTAGAATATGTAACATTCAATCACTTTCTGTCTTTTGAACTACTACAAGTAAGAATAACCAAATAAAATTAATTTGAAAAAGTGCTAATTACATTTTAAGCATTGAAGTGCTGCTGTCTTTAGAATTAATTTAAGTTTGGGGTTTTTTTTTTTTTTTTTTCTTTGAAGATATCTTTGAAACTTTGGTCAGACTTCAAATTTCATTTGAGTATTAATCTTCATAGATGGGATACTGATATTTTTGCTCAAATAAAATAGAGGCACATGAATGGATCTTTCTGAGTGAACTAAACATGAGTAAAGGGATTTAGGAGGAAGTTTTTTACAGTGAGGGTGGTGAGGCACTGGCACAGGTTGCCCAGGGAGGTTGTGGCTGCTCCCTCTCTGGAGGTGTTCAAGGCCAGGTTGGACGAGGCCTTGAGTGACCTGTACTAGTGGGAGGTGTCCCTGCCTATGGCAGGGGGTTGGAACTAGATGATCCTTGAGGTCCCTTCCAACCTTATTATTCTATGATTCTATGACTCTCAAGTCAACAAGTGCCCCATATGAGAACAAAAAGCTAAGCCATTGTAGAAGCATCTGTCCTGATTTTGAAACCAACTTCTC
>WBNM01022356.1:92329-111933 GCA_013399055.1 Ramphastos sulfuratus | reverse complement strand
TACTGTGATACTGTGATGATTCAATTAATATTATTGTAAACTGCAGCAGAACTTTGGAAAGTTCTAAAAATGAATGTGAGAGTTAATGCGTATTAGCGACTTCGTAAAAGTCAGCATCCGTATTCTATATTGGTAAATAATTTACCAATTTTTTCCCCATTTTTATCTATATTAGCTATCACATCAAGTTACTGAAGTCTTGGCAATGTAAAACCTAGCTTCAGCAGCATTCCTGTCAAAGGAGTGGCATAATGGTCTATAGGTGGCTTTTAGCATCAGAGCATGAACTAACAGCATGAAACTATTGCAGCAATGGGAGAAATCAGTAGGCTTTTGTTTTCGGTGCACCAAATCCAAATTATAAAAGGTCTTTACATTTTAAACCTAATGCCACTCTAGTGCATCCTAGTGTCACTACTGAGACAGCCATAACTTCTCTGGTGAGCTTGCTGTATGTCTTTAATTATGAAAGCTATCTGTAATCCTTGAGAAACTTTGCCAACTCTATTGTTTGCGGCAGGATTGTATAACTTGGAAGAGAGAAAAGATGAAAGAAGTGCCTTTTCTTTGTGCTGGGAAATTCTATTCAATGGTAGCCAAGTTATACATTGTTTGAAACTCACCATTTCCCTTGTCTGCTTGTGTTTCTCAAAATGTACCGTCAGCAAGCCAAACTATAATTGAACATCAGCCTTCTAAAAAGCCTGGCAAAGCTGCAAATAGAACCTGCTGTCAAGGGTTAGGGCTGGGCTGGCCACTAAACAAACAACAGATGTTCTCTGTTAACCCCCCTCCATTCTAGAAAGGGAAAGGGAATAAGGGAGAGAGGCTCATGGGCTGGGGAAAATGTGAGCGTTTAAATGAAACAGTAACAATAAAAATAAATTAAAATATAATTAATGAGAAAATAATTACATCTGTACCAATATATACATAACTAATACTGAACTCAACCATGAGTCCAGTCTGGACTTGGGGCAAACAGCAACTGGATTCAGGAACACACAGGTTGAGATTGAAGGCAGAACAGACAGATTGAAGGCAGAACAGACAGACATCTCCTTGGATGCCAGCTATTGAAGAAGGGAACTTGACCTTCATGATTCGTCAGCTTCATACAGAGTCTGATGTACATGGAATGGAATACTTTGCTGGTGAAGTTCAGGTCACCTGCCCTGTCTGCTCCTTGCTGCAAATGTGACCTTTTTACTTATGACCCTTTCACTTACTGGACCTCCAACATGGTACACAAGATTTAGCAGTGACTTTGGTCTCTGCAGCAAGAACCTTTCTGCACATCAATCCTTGGTAATAACTATAAATTTGGAGTGTTATCACTGCTAGAAGCAGACAGTGTCTGCAAATATATGCCATTAACTTCAGAAAGTGCAGTTACTTAGAATAGAGAGTGAGTTGAAAAGTAAAATCCCTGAACAGAGAATTGGTACTGTTCTGGTACAAACCATGAGAAGGAACACCGTGAGCATCCAAGGTGATGGAGGGAGAAGAAAAACTGGGTAAGTCTTTTATGCCTCAGCTGTATCCTGGCACATGGTATTGCTTACTCTTGAGGAATCCCATACTTGGCAGCTCTCCTGGGATCCTGTAGGAGATTGAGTCATTGCACATACATTACATTAAGGTCTTTCCCTGTGTGATTACAGATCTAACCACTTGCATCTTGTCTGAATTATTAATGACAGATCTCTCTGGACATAATTAATGACTGCCTCAGTACAAAGACACAATATTAGAGTAATATAGTTATTATTTCTAGGCTTCCCAGGCTGTGACTTACTCTCATAACTTTTTTCTTCATTCTGTTGAAGAAATATAAAGTCAAATGATAATGAAATATTATGCGGTTAAATTAATCTTTCAGTAGGTCTATTAATTTGATGGATTTACACAAGAGACTAGGTTGATTTAGAATGTAAATGCATTTTGGTAAAAGGTATGGAAATGGCTGAACAACTGCATTTAAAAATTTGTGACTCTAATAGAGTTTAATTTTAAACAGCTCAAAGAAAGGAATGTGTACCCCTCTTTTGTTAGGCTAGAAATAAATAAAATGCACTGTAAGTGTTGGAGCTAATTAGTTAACTGCTCTACTATTTTGTTTTTTAAAACAAGATCATGCTTAAGTGCCTTAAGCATTAATTGCATGGACCCCAAAATCCCCTATAGTAATTGAAAATTTAATTACTTACATTTTTTGTTCTTTTAAGAATGGAAACTTATTAAACCTTAAACACTTAAGCATCTATTGAAATTCCAGTGTCTATAAACAACATGCAATTCTAAATACTAGTTAAACAGGAAGGCTAAATCACTATAAAGTTAAACTGAATTTTAAGTAACTTTGCACTGGTAAGTGCTCCTATTTTTTTCATGTTGTGTAAGATTTACCATTTCCTCTCTAAGCGCAGCAGAAGTCCTGGGCTGTGTTAGTATCTGTCTGTATTGTGGACATACTTGCAATGAGAGTTATTCCCTAGAGAATAAACTGCAGTTCAGAAAAGGAGACCAGCGTGGGCAGAGACAGATAAAGTTGCTGGTGGCACTGACACATGCAGAGGTTCATCAACCTCTTCAAAGGGTACATGGTAGAATAAGAAGTGGTGAAAGGCAGGGACACGTGGCTTTGTGAGGTTGTTCAAGAAAGCAATGGTCTGTTCACCACCCACTCACAAGATTGGTGATTTGCAATTTGGTAGCAGTTACCAATGTCGAAAGGTTCTTAATTTTTGTTTTACAGAAACTTGACAGAATTGTAATAAGTAATTTTGATATCTCTGTTCTGTTTTTCAGATCTAATCTAGTCCAAGTCTTTGTCAGGTGATGAACTGATTAATGACTTAGTTAATTTTCATTGGACAGATGTCTGACTTCTCAAATTAACCATAGCTTTCTGCATTCATATTAACTCAAGATAAAGACAGAATTAATTTCTTGGTCTAAACTGTCTTCCAATGTTTAGATGGGGCTCAGTTTTGATGTAAATGTTCACCTCTGCTTCTGCTGGGTCTGTATTATAAATTTCTATGTTAAAGTTGAAGCAAGTAGCTCATACACAGGCACAATGTCATACTATACCTCAAGGAAGCCCCTGCTCAGAATGTTTGATACACTGCCTATTACTGTTCACTACTTACACTAACATGCCTGTAGGGACTGAAGTAATCTGGTAGGATGAACAGCAGCAGAAGACAACAGAATATGAATGTTTTCCAAGTGAAGTGGCAAGCATGAATTGTGAGTCCTGTCAGTTCATCACACAGATTCAGTTCTTCTCTCATCAGACTATTACTGTAAATACTCAAACATGAAACACGTGATGTGTTTGTCTGCCATAGCAACTGCTGTGTTTTCATACTGTGTTTAAATATTCAAAGGTAGCTGCGATCATGACTTTTGATATGTGGGCAAACACAACAATTTGTTTTTCTCAGTATAAGACAGTAGAAGCAGTTATACTTAGAGGAATGCACAAGTGGGACTCTCAGCAACTTTCTTCTTGCACCTTCGAGCTTGTTTCAGAAAATTCAGATACTCCAGGCGAAATGGTGAAAAATTTACAATTCAAAGTCTGTTTCCAAATACTGCAAAACACTAAGGAGAAAAAGATCCTTTCAATCCCAGGGTGTTAGCATTTTTTCTTTGCTCATAACAGTTCTCAGAATTGGTTCATTTCTTATTGCGGCACCTGTCAGGAACCAACCTACTTCATCCAAGAGTTAGTGCTCTACCAAGTATTTACACAGCACTGTTCCTCCCTGAAATGTTTTTGAAAGCTCATCTTTGTACCATCACTGAAAAGCAAAGAAAGCAAAGAAAGTTGTAGCAATTTAATGGACTCAGAAGCAGCATGGCTGCGTAACTTTATCAAGAGGTTGTAAAAGGTTATGTTAAAGAAATGCAGTCTGAACCATTGGTTTGCTGCAGCAGTGTCAGGCACAGAATCCCATAAATATAAATACTTTAATAGAATAGTGCAGCAGCATGTTCAGCTCAAGCTGTGTGGCTCCAGAGAGGGACCTTGAACAAAGAATTCCCTGAGAAATATCCTTACGGATCATGCATCCACCTTTCAGGTACCCTTTGCTCCGATGACTATTCTGGCCTGAAGTCCTCCAACACTTCTAATTCCTTACTACATTCCTCCACTGCCTCCAGACAAGCCATTGTCTTGGGTAGTTGCAGCTTTTGTTGATGGCTGAAGCCCCGAAGCCTGAACATGCTGGAGATCTGTAACTGTCAGGAAGGAAGAAAATTATGGTTTATGTTGGTTCTGGAGGCCCTCTTTTGACTAAGTAGGTCCATGTTCAATAAATCCAATTGGAAGTGTACAGCTACTCATGGTATGGAAAGCTGAGTAAACAGCCCAATAAATCACACAACATTGTATCTCTTAAGTGATTCCTTATATTTAATGCTTAGTTATTTAAGCCAAACCAATAGTATCTCTTAGCAGTAGTAAAGGCTAGAAATGAGATGTGATTTCTTCCCTTTTCCCTAGCCAGTTTGATTCTTCTATCTAGAAAAACAGAACAAAGATGTTACCATTTTTTTTTTTATTATTAGTGTGTACACTTTAGCACTCTAACCCTGCAGGAAACATTAAAAGCAAACCCTAGCCCTTTCTTAGTTGTGTCACTAGATGGCCCCACGCCTGAAGCAAACATACCAGAAAATGCCTGCTGTGCTGGGAGACCTTTCGCCTGTTCTGCACGATGCGTTTTACAGGTTGGCAAACACATGGAGACGTATTAGCTTGTAGACGAGAAGGTTAACGGAAGACTGTTTCACTCTACAACTGCCTGAAAGGAAACTGTCACCCAAACTTGGGTGTTTGTCTCCCAAGTAACATGGAATAGGACAAGAGGAAACAGCCTCAAGTTGTGCCTGGGGAAGGTTTAAATAGGACATTATGGAAAATTTCTTTACTGAAAGGGTTGTTAAGAATTGTAACAGGCTGCCCAGGGAAGTGATGGAGTCACCGTCCTTGGAGGTATTTAAAGGACATGTAGACATAATGCCAAAGGACATGGTTTAATAGTGAATTTAGCTTGCTGGGTTAAAAGTTAGACTTTTATCTTAATGGTTTGACTTGGTCTTAAAAGTCTTTCCAACCTAAATGATCTTATAATTCTAAATTAACATCGGAATGCTATATGATATCCAGAGGGAGCAAACAGATCTAATCTGACAAAGAAAAATCATGCTAAAGAGGTAAGCTTGTTTTGCACTACATTGCACCCCTCAAAAAGACCTTTGCTTAGGAAAAAAAAATTATTCTCCAGTATTTGCAGTTTGCTATAATGATGCTTCAATCCAAGAGAGCAAGAAAAGGATAAGGTAATTGTCTTTCTGCATGCATATGCCTTTTAATCATCTTGTGGAGTTTAAAAACATTAGCCTTGGTCAGTAGTAATTCTTTGCCTTGTTTGTGTGCCAGGCACTGGCAGAGAGCAGCAGCAGTTATTGCTACAGACGCTGGTGCTCTGTTTCTGGTATGAAAAGTCAAAGATTTGTGTGTTTCTCAGCTGCAGGTTCAAAACATTTGTGCTAGGGATTTTCTTGAGGATGGATATAGTCAGGGTTCAACTGGCATAGAGGAAACTAGGGATGGAAGTAGGAGTCTGTGTGTGTATTGCGGCACAATGTGGTCGTGAACATGCGTTGTGCAAGTAACAGAAGCAACTGCTCTTTCCCCATCCACTGATTTAGTGCTGCTCTTTCATGCTCACACTGGGTTCCTCATAAATAATCACAGAACCATAGAATGATCAAATATGCCAAATAGGAAGGAGACCATAAGGCTCATAGAGTCCAATTCCCAATAAATAATGCCAGCATCCTAAAAAAGGGAAGGAAATAGTTTATTTGCCTAAACATGGGTTTGGCCATACCTGCTTTTCCTGTGGTCCCAGCTTCAGATCCTGATGAGGCAGACCAAAGTCAATATGCTGATTTCTAGAGCAACCCTGAAATCTCAGGATTTCTCTGCAGACACCCATCATATGTAGCATGTTTCGTCCAAGTAAGACTTTGTTCCAATATCTTAGAAGATTTCCTGTTTCTGGTGCCCCTTCTGCTCTACTTGATATTGCACTTTATGCCTCCATCTATCTCTTGATGTGGTGTCACTGGAAGATGACGTGTGTTTTACACTGCCTTGTTTTGATCACTGAACCATTTATGAATGGCTTTGACTTCTCCAATGTATGTGAATAAATCCTCCATCTGACTTCATGTTGAAATCTGCACTTCGAGACCTTTGGTTGCTCCTGTATGAAAGTTGGACAAGTTTGGTGTCATCCCAAACTGCTAATTCTTCAAGTACTCTGTCCTTCACTTCTATTTATATATAAGGTCTGTGAACTGAGAGATGCCAACGATGTATAGCTGGTCCTTGTAGTATTGTTATGCAGGTCCAGACCTTTTCTCCGTTCCTCTTTCTCCAATCACTCAGAAAACAGGTTTCTAGTTTCTGTAGGGAGGGTCACAACAAACACAGTGCCTTGGAGACACCGTACATGAGGTCTGCAAGAGTCCCGCACTGAAATTTGCATCAGCTTGAACATGCTGGACATCCGTAACTGTCATGAGGGAAGAAAATTATTTTTTCAACCTCAAGATAGTTTTCTCTTCTCTAGGAAAAAGATTCTACCCACCCAGTAGCCCTGATAATGTATAAGAAAAATTACACGGAAAACCACTTTCCTTCTGTTTATTAACAGTAAGTTGTTTTACTGTTCTTACATGCTGTTGTCTTAACTTGTTTGTTTCCATGGACTACATTTAGATGCTGTTTACAGCAACAAAGAGAATATTACATTTGATCTAGAGTTTTGTCTTAATTCACAGGATGAGATGCGAACAGAAGCTCGTCGAAAAAATCTCCTCATTCTAATTTTGCATTATTTAATGGAGGAAGGGTATGTTTTTTTAAATAATAGTGCTCTATGTCTGTGGATTTGTGTGTCTGACCTGCCATAAAATGTCCTTTTTTCCTCGGTTGGGTAGATGGGCAGCATGGCTCTTTGGCTTGATATAAGAGGCAAAATACTGTTAACTGTCTTAGTTTACTTTGCTAAATTGTTTCATTTCTCAAAGAAAAAAAGTCCTGTATAATTTTAAAATACTTTAGAGCAATCAGCAAAGGGGTTTTTAATAGAGTTTATACTTTTATAATAGAGTTGTGGGTGGGTTGAAAGTATCCTCTACTTACTAGTGTCATCATTTGCTTTTTCTGTCAAAAATCAGAATACGATAATCACTCTCAGTTTTTTGATCTTTGTTTTTTTGAACCAGGTATGTCGATGCTGCAAATGCTTTGGAACAAGAGACGAAATTAAGTTTACATGGCTTTGAAGTTTGTGACAACATTGATCTTGAAACAATTTTGATGGAATATGAAAGCTATTACTTTATAAAATTTCAAAAGTATCCTAAAATTACCAAAAAGGTCCTGGACACTGGTATGTGGCTGTATTTCAGAAAGAAAGCTTTTATTTGTCAAAACCTTGCCCAGTACATTCACCACCCTTCTCCTGTATGTCAGCGATTGTTGTTATAAGTCTCTTAAATTACAGAGTAACAGGTCTAGCACATAGGACATAAGAATGGAGAGAGGGAGCTTTGGGCCCTCCTGCTATTTTTTCTGTCTTAAAGGGAACAAGATGTTATTATTCTCTCTTTTAAAAACTGTTTTGATACTGGAAGATGCCATGTAAGCACAAAATGCTATGGCATAGATGTATTCTCTCTCTTTCCCTGGGGAGAGAATATTAAGTTTGTTCTATTCTGGGTTTAAATTTAAATTAAAATAACTCACTTAAACGAAAGCAGGTCCTTAAAAGTTGCTAGTCTCATTAACCATTTACACATTTTCATACATTGAAGGCAACATGTCAAATAAGTAACAGGTTTATTCACTCCTAAGGACTTAAAGTCTGAGGTATGAACGAATGATACAAGAGGAGTCAGATCAGAACATGAGTGTTTTGTTACGACTCAATGGTTTTGTACTTGAGCACAAAGTGTAGCTTAGAAAAGCCACAAGAACAACTGTATATGAGTCAGTTATGAAGAGTTTGGAGGGTGCAGAAAACACCAACATCTCTACCTATTTTTCTTGTAAGAAAAAGACATTCATTAGAAAAGAAGATGATTGATCAGGGAACATCTCTAAGCAGTTACCATTGTTTCAAATGGCTGCCAGCAACTTTGAAATCATAGGTAAATTACTAGTATAGGTTAAATTATTTTGAAAGATACTAAAGGTATTAGTCATCAGTACATTCACAATGCTGTGGAAGATCAGTAATAGCTGGAAGCAAGCACTATCTGCATGAAAAAGATATTTACAGGTAGAACCTACTGATTGGTGTTAATATAAAGATGAGCAGTCCTGCAGGACAAAACCAAAGGGACTGGTTATGAGTGAAGGACAAAAATGTATTACAAATAATTTGTCACATCACACTTAGTCAAACTAAGTGGTAGCCAAGGTTTGATCCATGATCCAAATTATCAGTTTCCAAAAAGCTACTCTCAGACACTTAAAAGCTCTCACTAGCCATTTTTAGACAGTAAGGCTACACAGACATAGGAGACACTATGCATTATTCAAGTCCAGAATTGCAGTCATACTTACAGGGATCCGTCATCCGGTTTCCCTGAAGTCTAAACAGCATCCCTCTTGCATTTGTCTTTCTGGGTAAACTGCTGCTTGATTCTTGTGACCTGCCTTAAACTATGTCCCCAGTCAGACTGTGAAAGCCAGAAACAATAAGTGTGGTGCTTTTCTTTGACAGAAATTGTTTCAGATTAGGTAAGTACAAAAAAATAAGTTTCATAACCACCACTGCAATGTCACATTTATGATGTCTTGATGTATCACATATGATAAAATGACAGTGAGACAAATTCTTATTTCCCATTTCAGCAAAGAAGAAATTATTAGCATTAAATAATCATTCTGCATGATATATTAAATTAGTTTGTTGTGCTTGATCTAATTTCTGGTACTGTCTGTTTTAATGTGAAAATTAAATTGCTTTTAAAAAGTAAGCAAAGAAACCAAAAACTGGATCAGTCTCAAATTTAACAATCCATAAGCAGGAAAGAAAAAAGTTGCTCTTTTTCTCTCCTTAATTATTTTCCATTTAATATTTATTTTGTCCTAGTGGAAAAGAAGCAACAGCTGAGAATGGGAGGAAGACCAAAAAGGTAAGAGAAATGTGTGAGGTTTTTTTCTGGGTGGAAAATTTTCCTATAAAAGCAATATGATGTGTGAGTACAATAATGTTGTGATACCATAGGAATACTAAAGCCTACAGTCATGTTGCTGACTGTGTGGTGCATTTTCCTATATCTTTTAGAGTAAAATAAATACTTATTTCCTATATAGAGATGCAGACAATTTACAAAGTTTCTATAGGGTGGATAAGATATGGTGATGTGTTTGAAAGCAGTAAGCATTGAATTTTTCTGTGGTTTAAACTTATGCCTTAACTTCAGTGGGAGCAAAGTTAGCCCCAAACTGCTTTATTTGAAAATGCTATCTTTTAATCTTTTGCTATTTGAAGAAAGAAAGAAGTTGTGAAAGCCTTTCAAGACTTTTGGGCTTTTATTCTAGGGCAACAAGCTCTTCTCAGAATCTTCCAAGGCTCAAACATCATCAGACAGTGCAACAACTATCACCTGGGAGTGCAGAAGAATTTAAATCATCCACTAAGGAAAGCTCTAATGTCTCAGTCCAGAAGTTGGGAAGGAGACTTGGTTCTTGTTTGAACATTCCCGTGAGTGAAATTAAGACACAAATGAAGTCATATATCAAGATTAGACTATTTATTAAAGAGAGAGAGAATGGAGCAAACAAAACAGAGAGAGAAAGAAAGAGAAAGAGAGAGAAAGAGAGAAAGAGAAAAAGAAAAAGAGATAAAGAAAGAAAAGAAAGAAAGAAAAAGAGAAAGAAAGAGAAAATGAAAGAAAAGGAAGAGACCGGGGAAGAGAGAATGAAGAAAGAGAGCAGGAGAGATAGTTACCACCCCATGGTCCTGTTTTGGTATTGGGGGTGGTGGGGAAAGATGTTCCTGGGCTGCTGCATTCAGACTGAGATGTCCCTGGTGTTGTGTATAAATATCTGNTGTGGAGTCTCCTTCTTTGGAGACTTTCAAAACTCACCCGGATGCATTCCTGTGTGGACTACCCTAGGGGATCCTGCTTTGGCAGGGAGGTTGGATTCAATGATCTGTGGAGGTCCCTTACAATCTCTAATATTTTGTGATTCTGTGATTCCTCCTCAGTAAGTCGGCATAGTGCACGGCTTTTATTATGTTCCTGGTTCATTCATTCATCATAAGTTCACCTGGCTCATATCAACAATGCAAAAGTGAATTTTCAGAGGGTCTTTTGTGTGTCTGCAGGGGTTGGCCCTGAGCGGCCTCTGCCCCTCTTTGCCATCCACTGTTCACCACACCTCCTTGGCAGCTGCTGCCTCAATGGGCAATCGGGTGGGTTTTCGGGATGATCTTATTTTTATTGAGACACTTAATGTAATCATCATGATCACAAGGTGATTTACATATTCAAGAGAGGATTCTGTAACCCAAACAAGATTAAGCGTATTTTTTTTTGACAGCATGACAGTTGGAATTAAGGTGATTTTATTTTGAAAGGCTATAGACAGCAAAGGGATGTGAGCTACACAACAGTTGTGTAACTAATGGGTTTTACTAATTATGTAATACAAGATTTAGGAGAATATGCTATCTGTCTGTGATTTGGGAAGCAAGTCATAGGCAAAAGTTTTGGGAAAAGGCACTTTAAAATCCAACCTGTACTGAAAATGATCAGAGCCTTCCTCTTAACACTAGCAGATTGATCTTTCAGTGCCAAAAAAACACAAATAAACAAAGTCGAAAATCTGGTGTCAGTTGTAAGCCTTCTCACAGCATGTAAGATGTTTGAGGTAAGAGGAGTAATTTGGCTGTACAGAGCCAAAGTTTTCAGTTTTATGAGTCTTATTCTGTGAAAACTACTTTATTACCATCCCTTACAGAGGAGGGAGCAGAACAGCATGTGGGTGGGCAGACAGTCTGTTGTAGCTCTGGAGGAACTGTGAAGGTAGACTCTTTTTTTTTTTTTTTTTTTTTTTTTTTTTTTTTTTTCTTTAAATCTAAAAATGGAAAGGTTGGNAGGTTGGAAGGGACCTCAAGGATCATCTAGTTCCAACCCCCTGCCATAGGCAGGGACACCTCCCACTAGTACAGGTTACTCAAGGCCTCGTCCAACCTGGCCTTGAACACCTCCAGGGAGGGAGCAGCCACAACCTCCCTGGGCAGCCTGTTCCAGTGCCTCACCACCATTTTCTTGCATAGCAAGGATCTTATCTCTAACAAATTCTCTCACCCTTAAAAAAACCTTAACTTTTGTAAACTACAGCAGCTGACTGATATGAAGTGAATGTCAAAGGAACTCATAAACCTAAATAATTCCTCATTTCTGAGTTGACATACTGTATCTTAAGCTTGCCTGTTGTTTCCACTGTTCATTACATGTTTCATTTCATAGCTATGTAAAATACAAATTTCTGCAATTTAGAATGAAATGCAATAATAATACATGAAATAACTTGAATGCTGAGGTCTAGAGCTTTCACTGCTCCTGTCTGCAATCAGATGAAGTCTAACTAAATGCACAGTGGTGCTTCTCTGACAGATACAGGATTACTGCTGCAACTTCCACAATACAGCTCATCTGGACATATATGAAGAGATGGAACGAGCCTATATTAGGTGAACTGCAGCACATCGGCTTGGCCACACATCTGCTTTTAAATTGTTTTTTCTCTAGAATCATGAAAAGGCTACTGCTGTGGAGCAATCTGACTTTGGCTTAAGCATCTCAGCTGTCAACAGATCTGGAGGTGACAGCACTCACCCAAGAAGGGTTGGTGGAAAGTTAGTTTGCAATTTATGATAGAAATGCGTATGTCAAAAAGAACACATGGAAGTTTTTCACAAATATGAAAAGCAAGGGTTTTGTGTCTATTTTTATATAATTTTTTTCTTTATAATTAGCTGAAGGGTCGATTTATTATTTTGGCAGTAATTCTTTGCACTGGGGGCTCTGTCTTCATTAAATAATATTTTGAACATCATCCTGAAGGAAAAATATTTCTTGTTTTAAAATCCAGTAGTAATAGCTAAAGTTGAAGGTAATTTTCAAATTCCTGAATGAGATGATAAGGGGCTTTGGAGTTAAATTGTTGCAATGACTGATGAGATGTTTGTTCCTTTCCCATTGCTACCACAGGTTCTGTGGTCAGATTTTGCCATATTTAGGACTGTATATGCAGTAGAGAAACTAATTGCTTTAAGTGACAAGCAAAGTTTGGTCCACTGCAGTTTTAACAGTTAAAGCCTATCAAAACATGATTTTCTTCTTTAGGGCCAAGTCATTGATTTCTATGGGATGATTCAGGATGCTGTCAAAATACCATCAAATGGAATAGCCTTGAACAGCCTTAATTGTGATCCAGATCCCTCAGTAAGTATTTCTGTTGGTATTTCCACCCAGTGAATAGAACATCAGTTTTACATAATCAGGAGCAGAGCAAAGTACTACAACAATGTTGTCTGTGTTCCTAAGTGCTAAAAAAGAAGTTAGATTCCTGAGGAGTGAATTTCTGTCTTAAATGGACAGTTAATACTTGATAGCAGCCTAATTTGTTGACAGTTGTTTACTCTTTGAACATGAAAGTAGGTAACATGCACCAAAAAAACCCCTTGTGATTTACCAAAAATAAATAGATTACAGAAACATACTTAACTTCTGAGGGTAAAATTCTGGTTCCTTTGAATTCAGTATATTCACTAGTGCTTACCTCAGCTGAGAAAAGAACAGAGTTTAGATGGTTGAGAGTAATTTTCAGTAGTCACTTCTTGACATAAGGCATAGATTCTGAGAGTGCATCCAGCTGACCTGGTGCCAGTCTGCCTGGAAACTGCTGCACTTGAAGAGACCCAGTGTCTCAATGTGACAATGCTGTGACCCATAGTTAGATTTTTCACTTCTCTTGATCTGCATAGAAGTAGGTATGCAATGGAAGAACTGTTCATTTTAATGCTAATTAAGAGTTGGATTCTGTAAAATGAAAAGATTAGTTACTGCAAATATGGCTTACATCAGAATCTGTATTATTATCCATATTTTCACAGCTTTAATAGTTGATAATATTATGATGTGGCCATCTTTTTTAAACTATTTCATAGTTTGTTTAAAAATAATTGAAGTCTGACAAGAACTTATGTTTTTCTTCTTTAGGAACGATTATTGAAACCCCTTAGTGCTTTTATTGACATGACTGGTGAGATGAAAGAACTTGCAATGCTTATAAGCAAAGTAAGATCAGCTCTCCATTTCAGCTGCAGAAAGATATTCTTTTTGTCATCCGAGAACAGTTTCTTTTTACTGTTCCTAATAACTTATTCTTGAATGTGCGATTTCTCTTATCATGCAATTCCCAGCAAGTCATTTCTTTACATGTGGTGATGTTTCTTTCTGATACACAATGAAAGGAAGTAATTAAGACCGTTTCTTTCTAATGGAGAACACATAATCTAATCGTGCCGTAACCATGAGACCGACATAACTCTTCCCTTTGCTCTTCTTGCTACAGAAAATGTGTATAATACTTCACTGAAAAGAGAGATTTAAATATAATAGCTGATATCAACTCTTATAGAATCATAGAATCATAGAATGGTAAGGTTGGAAGGGACCTCAAGGATCATTTGTGGTCAAATGTTGGGGAAAAAACTTGGTTCAACTCTGTGGGTGCAGTTTCCATTCAAAACACTGAGCTGTGTTCAGGGTGAGTGTTGTTCCAGTACTGCAGCAATATATTGACTCTGAGAAGATGTACTGAAATTTTTAGACACTGATATTCTTGCATTGTTTAGAATGCTGGTCCTGTGCCTTGCTTTGGCTTGCCTGCATAACTTGGACTCCTTGTTTTTTCTCACTTGACATGTTATTACTAAGGGCTCGGCAAGCAGTGCCCTTCCCTCATCTCAGCAATGAAGCTGCACAGGCAGCATCAGTAATAGACCACATCCCAAAGCAGACTGATAATTCCTCCAGGATGAGCAGTTTGGCATCTGGAAGGAATCCCAATGTCATCAGCACAATTTAATTTTACTCATGGGTTGAGGTGCAGTCCAATCAAAGGATTCCATGCTAACATGCATCAGTGGCTATGAAGCAGATGAGCACTTTACATGCATCATCTCTGTGGCCATTTGAGCTAGATTTCTAGCTCAGTCAGTAAAAACAATTAGGAACAGAGAAACTTAGAAGTGGAAGAGTACTGGAGTCTCTGAGTGAAGAAGTGAGCATTCCAGGAATAGGCCATAAAATGGCAACAATGGATGTTAATATAATTTCATTGGAGCATCAAAAAGTTTATATCTGGAAGCACAGCTTGTATCTTCCCTTTTGCTGCTTCTGCTGCATCTGCTACACCCCCCTGCTATCTTACTTCACTGCTATTTTGGCTGCTGCCTTTGCTGTTTTGATGCTGCTTGGACTGCATCCCCATGTTCTTTAAGATTGCAATATTCTGTAATAGTTTATTCTCTCTCTACTCTTATATTTAGTTTAAACTGCAAAAATATTTCATTTTTCTGACTTTCCAAATTCTGAGTTGTAGTGAATTTACTCTCTGGAGCAGGTTTGCAATGAGTTGTTGGGGGAGGGATCCACTCTAACCCATCACAATCTCCCGAGCCCCATAAGTTATTTGTCCAAAAAACTTCATGGTGTTGAAATAGTTGGTAGTACTGTGGCTTTTATATATATATATATATAAGCATTAGAAATCATTTCGGCTGTTGCTCCCACATACTTAAAATCAACTATTTAAAAAACCTGAGAGAGCCTGCTGACTATGTTTTATAACTGTGTATAGCCAACATTCTTGGTCTGCAAGTTTTACACATGCAATTTAGTAGAATCAAAGTCTAAGAGGTTTCCAACTTTAAGCTAAAAAGTCTCACTCATTTTAGTTCCTACCTGGTTTTAAATTTATGATAAACCTTGAATATAGTGTTGTTCTTGCTGCTACTTTAGCAATAAGCTATAAGGTTGCTTTAACCTTTGTTATGGTATGTTTTTTAAATTGTGTTGGTATGCTCCTAGTTGCTGTGGTAACCAATACTGTGTTAATCAATAAAAATAAATAGCATGTGGTATCTGTTTCACAACACAATCTAATTTAATTTGAAACCAGTTCTGGAAGTCTCTACTTAGTATCATAAATCTGATTCATCTTAATTTGCTGTTAATGGAAAGGGAAAGTGTAGTCTATATAAATATTTTTTCTAATTGTATTAAATCTGATTTTCCCCTCACATATAAGCATGTCATTTTTCTTGATTCTCTAGGGACTGCCTGTTTTTAATGGAGAGCAGAATTTATCCAATGTATTTGTATTGAAGATACGATATTTTCTGGAATGCAAAACTGCAAAATATTGCAAGGCAAATTGAAAGATTCATAGAAGATTTGGAAAGTTTGATGAATTAAATGAAATTAATTTAGTGAGTGCTTCAGGGCATAGACTAATTACTGACTATCTTTTGATAGATGCTTAGAGGAAAACTTTCATCCTGCTACAGAATTTCTCATAGCTTTTCTTGCAGCATATAAAACCCTGCATAGTGTGGAGTAAATAAGAATTTTTAGCTGTTAATTATAATGTAAGTAATAACAGAAGTAATAAGAGAAGCCATAAAGTTACTGAGCATTAAGTTTAAAACAAACAAAAGTCTTTTCACGTTGTGCATGATTAAACTGTGGAACTCATTACTACAGAATAAGCATGATCAAAAAAGAGATGAGAAATTCACTAAAGAATGAATGTCAAAGAGTGTTTGAACTTGAAGACTAAGATCTAATTTTAATTATTGAAGTCCTTTACTTTCAGATTTTGGTGGATATAAATATTAACCAATGTGTGCCTGATACTGCTTATACTTCTTTTAAAAATATCCCGTATTTGCCAGCATCAGAGACAAAACATTAGGGTTGGTGAAAGTTCTTCATGTGATGGTAGCTCTTCCTGTGTTAGTTAATAATTAAAACTATGTATAGCCCTCCAGTTTCTGAAAGGATCCTACAGGAAAGCTGGAGAGGGATTTTTCATAAGGTTGTCTTAACCACAGAACAAGAGGGAATGCTTTTAAGGTGGGGGAGAGTATGTTTAGACTGTCTCTTAGGAAGAAGTTATTCAGTATGAGGGTGATGAGAGTCTGGATTAGGTTGTATGGGGGGGTTGTGGGTGCCTCCTCCCTAGGGGTGTTCAAGGCCAAGTTGAATAAGGCCTTGAGCAGCTCTTTCTATTTGAGAGGCATCTCTGCCCATGGTGGGGAGGTTGGAGTAGATGGTTTCTAAGGTGCCTTCCAACCTAGGCCATTCTATGATTCTATGATATGTGTCCACAAGCACCATATATATGTGTATATATATTTATGTAACCATTTATATGCATATGCTTCTAGGGAAATTATGAGGTTGAGGGTAAGCAAGTATAAGGGTATGGGCAGGATTTTATTCCAATTAATATAGTTCATTATTTTTTATATTAATCTCACCAAATAACTTATTTTAACAGGTTCTTCACACAGTCGTGGAAAGTGTTACACAGAAGGAAAACCAGGCAATCTAGAACTAGCAAATAGAAATAACTAGCAAAATACAAACTTTGAACTATTAGAACTGGAAGAGGTTCTTGCAGTTGATTATACTGCTTGTCCACTTGAGGGACTTGAGAGGCTCCTTTCTGCTTAAGGCAGAAGGCACTTAGAATTAGTTGCAGAGAGGCTTTAAGTATTTACTTATTCCAGGGCTAAATTATAGTTTCCAGACAGTACCTAAACACTTGGAGTGAGTTCTGTTGGTGTCTTATTAGCTGTTGAAGACTTCTGGAGTTTCCTCTGTCTAGCAGGATGCTGAGGAGGGATTAGATGATCTCCGACCTGGTCCTGGTGCCTCTTGGATGACTCTGTGTCTTTTCCAGGTCTCCCAGCCTCTGCAGAAGACTTGTAGATGTGCAGTCTTGGCATGGTATCTTGCAAATGTGCAGACAGGCCCCATGTTGTGCTGATGGCTAAGCGAGCCTATCACGTGAAAGCACTTAATGCTTATTCCTGGTAAACTGAAGTAGTCCCAGGCATACAAGCCCAAGGCATCAGGGCTTGTTATTATGCAGCAGGCAGAGCATGGCAGGGTACAACAACAGAGAGCACATATGCAATGGCAGAGAGCATGGCAGAGCATGTTGTATTTACCTGCTCATCTCTTTTATCAGTTTAGCTCAAGACTAATGGCTTTTTGGCCACAGATTAGCCAATCTGAATGGCAGTTTGTCAAACTTGACTATATTAGGTAAGCTAGGGCTTGCTTTTTACCCTTTTAGGGCAGAACACAAACAAATGTATAAACATCTGTGGGTACCATAATGGCACCAGGCCTTTGTCTGCCTTTCCTGTGGTTGCTTCCCCAAAAGCAGAAGGGAGGAGGAGCAGAGGATGTGTCTGGACATGCCAGGACATGTTTTAGGCCTGTTGGCCTTTCATGACAGCGAGGCACAATGTAACTACTCTGCAGAAATAATTGCTGTGTACGCTTTCCCCTTGGGAGGTCCCTAGTACATAGGATTTGTGTCACATAGTAACTACTCTTACTTTACAATAGAGTCAATTATTTGCTGAAGGTCGTTACCCTAGTGTAGAAGAAGTTTTACTAACAGGATACGATGTATGTTGCAGGACATTTATCTCCATAATCCAAATGTGAAGTGGGATGATATTATTGGACTGGATACAGCTAAAAGGCTAGTGAAGGAAGCAGTTGTTTATCCTATAAGGGTAAGGTGCTAAACAGTTTTCAAAAAAACCCAGTGTTGGGCTTATTAGGTTTTTCCTTGTAATCACAGTGGAGTTTTAGAGTTCTCACCATTTCTGTGCTTTTGTAGGCAGTTCATATTAGCAATATTATTGTTCCTGTTTCATCTGAAAATGGCATACATATTCTCCTATAGGAAAATGTTCTTTAAAATTATGTGTTGAGTTATATTCTTTGGTACCTTTGGCCATGTAAGAGATGCTAGACTTTTAGACTAGATGTCAGGAGGAAGTTCTTTACAGTGAGGGTGGCAAGGCACTGGAACAGGTTGCCCAGGGAAGTTGTGGCTGCTCCCTCCCTGGAGGTGTTCAAGGCCAGGTTGGATGAGGCCTTGAGTAACCTGTACTAGTGGGAGGTGTCCCTGCCTATGGCAGGGGGTTGGAACTAGATGATCCTTGAGGTCTCCTTCCAACCTTATCATTCTATGATTCTACGATTCTATGCTAGATCTGGCCTATTTTAATTCATTGGAAAAGCATTTACACAAGAGAATATTAAAGCAATTGCGTTTGAAGAATTCACTCTAAACAGATTTCAAATGGTAAATACAGTATTTTTCTCAGTGCTTAGATCATATATATTATCTTGTTTTGGAGGGGTTTTATCCCCTCTTTTCAAATTTCTCAGGTTTTCTGAGTTAGGAACAGTGAAGGTAGGGGTTAGAAGCTATTGCATTTCATTTCAGATGATAGATTTTTAATCCCTGAATCACTTTTCTATTGACACAGTACCCACAGTTGTTTACTGGTGTCCTGTCTCCTTGGAAAGGATTATTGCTGTACGGACCACCAGGTATGTTTTTTTTATCACTATGTCTGGTTTTGTCCCATGGATAACTCATTGGTACTAATTAGATCAAACATGCTAATAAAGAACGTGTTCTATAACGTGAAATAAAAGAAGACAATAATGGATGATTATGTCTGTTTCTCAGATCTGTCCATTTTTTTTTCTCACAACACTTGACTACGTGTGAATCTTCCAAAAGCAGTACTTGAGTGCAAACATATATCTCTGGTTTTACTCAGCTTGAACTGTATTATCAAGTATGGCTTGACCCAATCCAACAAAATGTGAATAAATCTGGCACAGACTCACCTTCTCAAGGAAAATGTCCTTTCCCTCTTCTGCAGTGGAGGGTTGGTTTTGGAAATGGGGTGGATGCTTTGCCCTCTGCTGTCCTAGCTGGGTGTTTTGCATGTCAGTACCCACTTTGGCAGAAGCACTACCACCATGAGTGTCGCTGGGAGGGGACTGAGGGCACAAGCATCACCTGAGCCAGATCACAAAGGCTATCACTGCTATAAAGTCTATTTATTCATGTGAATGTTTAGCTATACTTGCCATGGAAGTCACCTAACCATTTCAGTAGGTGGTACTTCAGATCTGAGAAATGCATTAGCAGTGTTGTATTGCTTGAGATTCTCCAGACAGTCCTGGAAGGGCCACAAAATTATCTGAAGGCTGGAGCACCTCTCCTGTGAGGACAGGCTGAGAGAGTTGGGATTGTTCAGCCTGGAGAAGGTCCCATGGACACCTTGTTCTGGACTTTCAGCACTTAAAGGGGCCCATAAAAAAGATGGGGACAGACTTGTTGCAGACCTGTTGCAACACAACAAAGGGTG
>WBNM01022356.1:82156-92241 GCA_013399055.1 Ramphastos sulfuratus | reverse complement strand
GGTTCACTGACAGAGAGGTGGTAGATGTCTCATCCATGGCAACAGTTCAGGTCAGACTGCATGGAGCTCTGGGCTACCTGCTTTGTTGAAGATGTCCCTGCTTATTTCAAGGTGATTGAAGTAGATGACTTCAAAGGTCCCTTCCAACCTAAAACACTGTATGTGAGTTCTTCTGTTTTACTGGTTTTATCTGACTGGCAGTAGGATGAGGGGCATTATGCAAGTATTTGAATTACTTGTCTTCAGAGGATGATTTTTTTTTTTTTTTATGTTGTTGTTTATAGGTACTGGGAAAACTTTGCTTGCTAAGGCTGTTGCCACAGAATGCAATACCACCTTTTTCAACATTTCATCATCCACCATTGTTAGCAAATGGAGGGGTGATTCAGAAAAACTTGTCCGGGTAAGAATCATTATCTCATTCATTACTCTTTAACACACATCATGTTCTCACTGAAAGAATTGAAGTTTAACACAGAACCAGGAAGTGAGTATTCACCTGGTACTCATAATCTTTCCTGTCCTGGACAAAACTTGTGGTAATTTCCATATCTTGTTCTCAAATTAAGAATAACATCACTTCTGCAGAAGACTCACAATGGATACTTGCTNGTTCCATGTCCTTCCTGTGCTGGGGGCTCCAGAACTGCACACAGTACTCCAGGTAGGGTCTGATGAGAGCAGAGTAAAGGGGGGGGAATCCCTTCCCTTGCCCTGCTGCCATGCTGCTCTGTAATGTAAGAAGAAGTAGATATCCTGAAGGCAGTAAAGATTTTTGACTCACTGAATAAGAGACAGCAGATTTCCTGACTAAAGTAGTGCTTGTTTAGTGACTTGTTCAAAGCACTTCACTCCCTTTCTGCAAGGGTTGGCTTCTCAGCTCCCTACAAAAAGCTATTTAAATCCCCAGAGTCCCAAATATCCTTAGTCTTCTGGGCACAGAATAGACAAAGAATTCCCTTGTATAGTCAAACACAGATGTAACGTGTTTTAAGAGAGGTAGTTCGATAGTCAATAAGTAAACGTATTTTTGCATAAAGACTAGCAAGTAGCATCCACGGCTCAACTGTGGTGCAAATAAACTTCAGAGATCCTGGTGTAGCATCTTTGCCCTAAGATGCCCATCCTAATCTTTCCATAATGTCCACTATTTCAGTATAAGAAATCCACCAACTTTAGTCTCCCTTTATTTTTATGTCTTAGACTGCAGAGCTCTTGAAAATTAATAATCTTAGCAGACTGCACTTGGCAAATGCTATTGCAAGCACTGTTAATGACTCTTGATATGCAGGCAAGGTCTGCAACACAATTATTCTTCTTGTGTCCTTTGTCCTTCATAATGGCACATTCTTTTTCTGACATTCACCTAGTATGCCACTGATCCTCTCTGGCAGGTGTCTCTCAATACCTCCCCAGAAGTTTCCATTGCAGCAGGAGTGAGGATAGGACAGTCAAATTTTTGATACACATTGTGAACATATCGCAATAATTACAGCGATAATAAATTTATGATATTTTATCTTTAGTTGAGTTTTTGGGTGAATCAAAAAACAAAATAATATTGCAGATAAGGATAGCTCTAAGGAATGTATTGTGTAATTTATATCCTGAAATCACATGATGCTGTTACAGGAGTCTTCTGAAGTTGCGTGAAGTAGATGTGGAGTTTGTGATTATTTGGAGGCATGTCCACTCACAGTGTTTTCCACAGTTGTCAGCTGTATTGGTGTGATTTTATATTTCAGGTGCATAGTAAAATTAGGGACTGGTCATGGTCTATTTAAGCAAACAAGTTAAACTCTTTCCTCCATATCCAAAGTGTATATTTTTTTTTTTTTAAGTGTATTTAAAAAACACGTTTTAAAAAGTGTTCAGATTAAAAAGTAATGGATTAATATATACTGTTAGTAATATTTTACAAAAACTCAAAGGACTCTTCACCAAAGAAGAACCAACAATATGTTCTTACTGCTAATGTAAGCTTCTCCGTGTTTACAGAATAAAACAGATGAAACTTCTTTCTTCAAAGGGCATTTTTTGTGTCAGCTTAATATTCCATTTTTTAAAAATCTTGATTATTCAAGAAATTTATGGTTATGTCCACTGGGAAAAACAAAATAACTATTATCTTCAAGAGAATCAAACCATTTTCTTTCACTGTGGCTCAGCTAACTTTGATTATTTTTTCTCGAATTCTTATTTTAAAAAAACACCAAAACCAAACTACAAATGGAGCAACAACAAAAGACGGATGTTTAATCTCTGATAACAGTTTAGGAGTTCCCAGAATCCCCTGATGGATCATTTTCTTCTATCCTATTATTCACAGAGTACTCTGATAGGATTTAGCCAGGAAGGTTTACGTATAAAGACAGGATTACAAAACTGTGTTCTTTATATCTCCTTTACAAACCTTTCAGAATTTGAGGGGATTTGGGGACCCTCAGCCTACCCAGAGCCTTTTCCCAGCAAATAGGCCTTTTTGTGCTGGAAGTTTGGAATGTGGATGCTGGTCTTTATCTTTGGTGCAAGTGACTCTTAATGTCTTTTTGTGTTAGTTTATCTTTTCTTTCACATTTACTTTTGTCTCTAAACAGGTGTTATTTGAGCTTGCCCGGTACCATGCTCCTTCCACAATTTTCTTGGATGAGCTGGAGTCAGTTATGAGTCAAAGAGGCACAGTTTCTGGGTAACTGATGAAACTATTTCCTATGGCTTTAGGAGAATGTTTATCCCCTTTTTACTGCTTCTTTTCAATTGTGTGTGTTCAGGTGCTGACCAATTTTTAATCATATAAAGTGTGCGTATTAGAAACAAATCTTAGCGAAACTGAAGCCTGAGGCTACTCTATAAACTTCATCAGAAAGCATAATGTGGACCCTGATGAAGACCGGGACTCTGATTTGGAAGACTTGGCTTTTAGATTTTATAATTACTTTGACTGATAATGGTAATTTTCTTGACTTCTTATTAAGCAAGATTTCTTGTGTTCTCAACTTCAGGAGCCTCTCTCAGTGTGTTATTGTCAGAATGCCTATCTGCTCCAAAGTAGCATTTCATGGAAGTGTTGCATACACTGCATGCATTTAGAGTGAGATGTAGTGATTACTTTATTCAAAGAAGATGGGATCAGTAGAGACACAAGCGTGAAAGAAAGGTTGCATGAATTCTTCAATACCATATTCAGTTTTAGGCCACTTCACTACAACAAAGACACTGAGATCCTGGAGCGTGTCCAAAGAAGGGTCTAGAACATAAGTCTTGTGAGGAGCACTGAGGGAACTGGGGTTATTCAGCTTGGAGAAAAGGAGGCTGAGAGAAGACCTTACTGTTCTCTGCACCAGCCTGAAAGGAGGTTGTAGTAAGGTGTCTTCTCACAAATAACAAACAAAAAATCAAAAGAAAATGGTCTTGAATTTGCTCAGGGAATGTTTAGCTTGGACATTAGGAAAAAAATTCTTCACCAAAAGGATGTGAAGCCCTGGAACAGACTCTCTAGGAAAGTGATGCAGTCACCATCTCTGGAGGTGTTGAAAAGACGTGCAGATATGGTGCAGAGGGGCATTGTTTAGTAGGCTTGGCAGTTTAGTTTACAGCTGGGCTCAGTCTTAAGGGTCTTTTCCAACCAAAATGACTCTATGGTTCTACCATTAGGAAGGGACTATGGGTCCAGCAAGACTGTTAGGAGGAGGAAGGTGCAGGAGTGTATAACTAGTGATGCAGTACCTAGAAATAAGGGATTTGAAGTGGAAATAAAAGCAGTGAGGGATCGAGAACAGATGGCTTTTAGAGGTGAATAAGAAGCAGCTGATCTTCTAACACTTTGGGCAGGTTTAGGTGTATCAGGGCAGAACTGAGTGTACACAGCGGAAGGGCATTTCCATTAACTGGACAAATTTTGATGGCATTGCCAAGAGTCCCAGATGTAAGAATGGGAGGATGTTATTATTGTCATCTATGCAGTAGACAGTTTATAGGTAAAAAGAGATTTAAAAGGTTAGGGGTAAGGAAGAAGCAGAAGAAATAGAAATATATTATTATATATTATTATAACCATTAGGAGTCCATTACAGTGGATTTGCTGTACTGTAAATTCATGAAGATGTATAAAGAGAATATCACAGGATCACAGGGGCTGGAAGGGACTCAAAAGACCACCTATGCCATGTTGTAAAGATACAACTTGTAATAATTTTCAGTTAATAGCTATTAATGTTGTGAGAAATTTTGCCTTTACATACATTTTTTTAAAATCTCTTATTAACATTACTACATTCTGTAGGACTTTTATCTAAGATTGCATAGCTTTTTTTTACAAATCATTATTAAATATTGACATGGCATCAGTGTGTGGATACCTTTGCAGAAATAAGCCATTAAACCTGAACTGCAGCTCTTACCATCTAAGGCCCTGATGTTTTCTCTGGGTTTGATCCAGGAGTTTACAAGAACACTGCATCTGGGACTAAGAGTTCAAGTTGGTTTTCTGCAAAATTGATTAGCTGGATTTGGGCCAGAATTCTTAGCATTTTGCTTAAGTTCTTCTTGTCTTTGTGAGGAAGGATCCTTTCAATGTGGTCACTGCCCCTTTTTTACATTCATTTTGATTTGACATAATTTTCTGTTTGCTTTTGATAGAACACTTTGCAAAATATTTAACCTAGTAGTAAGGTAATCTTCTTGTGGCCGCTTAAAATTCACTCACAGGAAAATGACAGTAGTTGCCCTTTGTAAGTAGATGTGTTAATTATTTAATGGCAACTATCATATTACAAAAATTCTCCTACACAGATCAGTCAAAGCCTTGGCTGTTTTCCAGTAAACATCAACATTGTTTGGAGATAATATGGAGAAGAAAAACAAATATTTTCTTTGGATTCTGCAATAGTGAATTCTCCACACTTTAATGCACCGAAAAGAGTCCATTTAAGTAATCATTAGAAAGCTTGATTTTAATGCTTAGATGTTAGCTAATGGAGCTTAATCATGCTTTGAACTGGGGCAAAACTGTGTCAAGGGCTCAGTTGCTGTGAATGACACTGTATAAATAAAGATGATTACTTTAATGCACCGAGCAAATAATATTTCTCTGAATCTTGGTAGTGGTGAACATGAAGGAAGTCGGCGGATGAAAACAGAATTACTGGTGCAGATGGATGGCTTGGCCCGATCTGATGATCTTGTATTTGTTTTAGCAGCTTCCAATCTGCCATGGTAAGAGATCCAGAGAGTACATTTTGAATACATTTGCATGAGCTTCTAAGCACAGATAAAGATTTTATTTAGACTTTTTCAGAAAAGCCTTGATATTTGGTTAAAGCATTTAAAGATTAATTTGGAGCTTTTACTTTTAAACTCTACAATTCTTGCTATTTGTGCCACATGAGAATAATCCATAATAAAGTGAACATATGCTAGTGCTACCAGCTGCTAATATTTAAAATGGAGTATTTGACATTACAGGCAAGTTATTTACTATGTTTAAGCTAAGAAGGTTTTCAGCCTGGAACTGTAAGGTGCTTAAAACATCTAGTACTTAGAAGAATACTCCGTAAATAGGAATGCTGGATTTTTTGGTATCAGATATGACTTTTAGAAGTTGAGGGACAAAATTCTTCAGTGTCTTTGGCATAATTTAGAATAGAAGAATAAACAGTTTAAGACTGGAACTCAGGCACTTCATCATGTTCGCTTTCAAAAATGGCTGGACATGTATTACGAAGAAGATGAGGGAGAGAGGTAACATTTGTAGCTTAACAAATGTGGGTGCTAAAGGAGTCCAATACACAGAAGAAAATGGCCAGCTTGTGTTGTTCTTCAATAGCATCTCCAATGGCCACTGTCAGAGACAGCATGCTGATCTGGTTTGGTCATTCATCTGAACTACTGCAGTATATATTTTTTGTTGACACAAAACATTATCAAATGGTTGCAGATATTGCACAGGGAAAATTATGGCTGTTGGTTAAGCACAGATGTTTTTAGCAGTTTGCTTTGTAGCCCACTAATCATTTTCCAGAGCAGAAGCAAACACCACTACAGGGAATTAAAGCACTTTCATGGTGGACTTGTTTTTGAAGTTAGTTTTAATAGGTCTGGAACCAGCCTGTGAATTTCTGCCTGCCCTGACATTTCCTAGGTTCCTGGGCTACCAATCCATGAAACCTTCGGTAGATTATCTTTCCTTACTGAGAAATCTTGCCTTGAAAGCAGAGAGGTGAACCTCAGCAAAGTAAACTGTGGCAATTACCTGTTTGGTGAGGGACAGTCTTGGAGGCAGATGTGCACAAAAAAGATGAGTTTGATGTAAGGAGGTTTTTTTTCTTCCTTTCCTGAAGTTCATATGGAATAGAGAAATAACACCATGTCTGCCAAGGGCGGACTGACAATGTCTAGTGTTCTTGCAGGCTGCTGATCATCATAGCACTGAGGTAGTTCTTGATAGCCATGACCCTAAAAGCATGCTGACCCTAAGTGGGTCTATTCACCTCTAACAAGCAGTGGTGATCAAGCTAGGAGTCTGAAAAGGAGACTACAACAGTTTGTTTCCAGAGAACTTCAAAACATCATCTGGGAAACTTTTGGTGGAGGCCAGTGGCTGGTGTTCACACAAATGATCTTGCGTGAGCAGCTCAGCAACATTTCAAGTGGCAGTATCTGAAATCTGATTGAAAGGCGTGTTGTTCATTGATGTGATGCTTGCCTGACTCTGCAGTGTGACAGCCACAGAACAGGGCATCCAAAGCTGGCTGGGAGCAAGGGAGGGCCCTGCATCCACAAAACCACAACCTTCACACCTTGTTTGGTCTTTATGATTAGTAACTTTTGGCTGATTCTCATGACATTTTCATAGGGAGACATGCTGGAAAGCCCTCTCTGTGTGCTGTGATCATCAGGCTGTTGCTGGATGTACAGAAAGTTCAAGTCTGAATGACGCTGTGTGTATCCACAGTTGCTTGCTTTGGAGTACTTCTAAGATGCCTGAGTGCCTAGTGCATGTTCTGTTTTGTACAACATAAAAAGGCACTGCTCAGTTATGACGCCCCTCCTAATGCTCTCTCACAATTTGTGCTAATGCTGTATTCCTCTCAGCTGTTCCCCTTTTCGTCAGGCCTAGCTGAAAGGCCAAGGGAACAACACATCGGAGAGAATTAAACAACAGAATTTACATAAGTGCCTCAGAATTGAGGCCCATGTGGCCTGTAAAGCCTGGCCCGTTTCAAAACATAATGGTGCTGAGAAGCCTGAATCATGGAGTCTATTGAATCCCTTAGGTTATGAAAGACCTAACTGTAGTCCCAGCACTGCCAAGTCAACCACTAAACCACATCCCTCTGTACCACATCTACATGTCTTTTAAATGCTTCCAGGAATAGTGACTTGTGCTGGTTTAACACAGCCTTTTCCCCTTTAACATACAAGTGAGGGAAAGTCACACACAAACAAACAAAACAAAATCAAAACAAACGAGCAACTCCCAAAAAACCCAAAACAACCCCTTGAGATAAAGAGTTGAAATAAAAAAGGTTTGATATAAATGAGATAACACAAAGCACAATTACCTTAGCCTGTTGCAGCAAAAGCACAGCGAAATCCAGAAAGCAGCAGCAGAAGCCAGAAAACTAAGCCCCAAGCCACCAAGCTAATCCCCCACCCCTCCCATCCCATGCCAACCCAAGCAGAAGTGACCCACATTCCCCAAACTGGAAGCTGAAAGTAGCAACCAGAACAGGAAACCTCTCATATTACAATCTGAACTTCAGTTCCCATGATACTTTGCTCCGGTCATCACTGTCATTTTGAAGCTGGCATGACCTGAGCATGGTATGAAGAGCAGCATATTCAACTCAGCCCATGGCATGACACCACCATTCCACANCAAACAAAACAAAATCAAAACAAACGAGCAACTCCCAAAAAACCCAAAACAACCCCTTGAGATAAAGAGTTGAAATAAAAAAGGTTTGATATAAATGAGATAACACAAAGCACAATTACCTTAGCCTGTTGCAGCAAAAGCACAGCGAAATCCAGAAAGCAGCAGCAGAAGCCAGAAAACTAAGCCCCAAGCCACCAAGCTAATCCCCCACCCCTCCCATCCCATGCCAACCCAAGCAGAAGTGACCCACATTCCCCAAACTGGAAGCTGAAAGTAGCAACCAGAACAGGAAACCTCTCATATTACAATCTGAACTTCAGTTCCCATGATACTTTGCTCCGGTCATCACTGTCATTTTGAAGCTGGCATGACCTGAGCATGGTATGAAGAGCAGCATATTCAACTCAGCCCATGGCATGACACCACCATTCCACAAGGCAGCCTGTTCCAGAGCTTGACAACCCTTTTGGTGAAGAAAATTTTCCTAATGTTCAATCTAAACCTCCCCTTGCCACAACTTGAGGCCTTTCCTCTTGTTCAGTTGCTTGTTACTTGGGAGAAGAGATGCAGGAGAATAGATATCCTCAAATCTCCATGGCTCCATCAGTAGCTCTGCCATACAGTATTTCTGGCCTGATGAATAATGGAGGGTTTTACCCCAGGCATTGTCTTTCATGGACTTTGTGAGCAATGTTCACATCACATAATTTTGGCACCTAAGGTTTTCTCTGCTGTGAGACAGTCAGCAGCAAAACAACTGAGAGAAAATGGCCTCAACTTGCACCAGAGGATGTTTAGGTTGGTTATTAGAGGTCATTTCTTACTGAAAGGGTTGTCAAGCTGGAACAGACTGCCCAGGGAAGTGGGGGTCACCATTCGTGATGGTACATAAAAGATGTATAGATATGGTGCTTGGGAACATGGTTTAGTGCTGGACTTCATAGTGTTGGGTTAATGGTTGGAATGGTTAAACTTATAGGTCATTTATAACCTAAATAAGTGTGGTGCTAACAGATGCAGCAATTAAGAGCAGCTGAGACACCTACAGAGGTCAGTGTTGTTTAACACCTTAATTGGTAACTTGGATGATGGGACAGTGTGAACCTTCTAGCAAGTTTGCAGGTGATAGAAAACTGGGAGGACTAGTTGATAGAACAGAGGGTTGTGCTGTCATTCAGAGGGGCCTCAACAGACTGGAAGAGTTAAGTCCACACCAACCTCATGAAACACTGACACAACTTGTGGAGTCTCTGTCCTTGAAAATGCTTAAATTGTGTCTGGATGTGGCCCTGAGCAACCTGCTCTTACTGATCCTGATTTGAGCAGGGATTGAACTAAGTAATCTCCAAGAGATACTTTTCAGCCACTCTGTGATTCTGTAAATCAAAGCAGAGGCCTAATCTAGATACCATGAGAGCAATTCAAGGTATTTATCTCTTCTGAATGTAAGAACTCCTAAGGGGAGTGGTATCCCAAGTTTGGCATAGAGGCAAAGCTGCTGCATAAAAACAAGCAGTGTGATAACTCTTCAGTATCCCTCCTTAGAGTTAGATAAACTAAATACCTAAGAACTCACTTGAGAATTACAGTTTTCTGATAAAAGACTGGAGATCCAGCCCACCTCCTTCTACAAGCCTGTATTTCCCTCTACGTGTGTTTTCCTAAGGCAAAACTATATTTCCCATACAGTTAAGGAAGGATGTTTCTGAAAGCCAACAGGCAGACATCTCACTTGCTGAAATTCAAGTGCCAAAGTGGCAACATATGCAGAGTTCTCATCTGTCTCGCTCTCTATGGCCTGCCCAGGGCTTTTCAGGCCTGTGCGGGTACCTAAAATTTATGTAGAGATGAGGTCTACAAGTTAGGCTGGTTCCTATCATGGCCCAACAGCATGAATATAAAGACATTAGTGGCTTTTGTAGCCATAATAGTAAGGTTTGCGTTTTGGTTTGGGAGGTTTATGTCTTGGACAAGTTCATGAATTTAAGTCAGCACAAAATCAACCCCATTTTGTGTTACAGTATCTACATGAAAGGAAATATCCACATGTTCCAGTTGTATAAGAAACTGCTGAAAAATAAATAGCTACTGTGTGTGAATAGTTAAGCTTGAAAGAGAATTAATAATCCATTTGTCTCTTTATGGTTCATTAGTTATACAATATAAATGTTTATATTATTATACCATCATTACCCTGTTAGAAGGA
>WBNM01022356.1:68620-82138 GCA_013399055.1 Ramphastos sulfuratus | reverse complement strand
CTGTACATTGAACCTTTTGTGATCTCTTAAATTACCCTGTGAGGAACTGAGCTTCACACATAATGCTGTACCATAGCAGCATTGAAAACCACCACCTGTCTCACACTGGTTTGAAAGGAAAAATTGGGTGTCTGAAACCCACTGAGAAAGAATTCAGACATAGCAGCTGGTTTGGAGGTCACCATGTGGCTGATGCTGGATCTAGGGTGATGACCTTGATGAAGATATAGAGTGTGTCATCAGTAAATTCGCAGATGGCAACACATCGGTGGCAGTGTTGATCTTCAAGACCAAGAAGAGGGTAGGGAGGCTCTAGAGAGAGACTTGGATAGATTGGATTAATGGGCCAATGTTAATAGGATGCGCTTCAACAAGGCCAAATGCCAGGTCAGGCACTTGAGTCACAACAACCCCAAGCAATGCTACGGGCCTGGGGCAGTGTGGCTGGAGAGCTGCCTGGCAGAAAGGGATCTGGAGGTTGTAACTGACAAGAAACTGAATATGAGCAAGCAGTGTGCCCAGGTGGCCAAGAAAGCCAGTGGCATCCTGGCTTGTATTAGAAATGCAGTGCCCAGCAGGAGTAGGGAGGTGTTAATCCTNCTTGGGAATATGGTTTAGGGTGACAGATTTGATTTTGGATCATTTTGTAACTCTGAAGTACTAATTTCAGCAAGGTATCTTCTTTGACACGTTGAAAATGGCACAGCCTTTTAGGGTACCTCCAAAGTGACAAGGTTTCTGTTTTGGAGGAACTGCTCACACATAAAGCTAGCAAATCTGTACAAGGGTGGCAGCTGAGCCGTTGGGAGGAGCCAGCTCTCACTTTTGAAGTTTTGTACCTGAGAGGCTAGAATTTCCTTTTGAACTTTCCCAACATTGCTCATGGGCATACTGGGCTTCTCCCTCTTTTAAGCAAATCATAGCATCGTAGAATGTTTAGATTTGGAAGGGACCTTTAAAAGTCATCTAGGACAACCTCCCCTGCAGTGAGCAGGGACACTGATTCTCAAGCAGATCATGTTGCTTGTAACCCCATCCACCCTGACCTGGAATGCTGCCAGGCACTGGAGCATCTACCACCTCTCGTGCCACCTGTGTGCACATCCTGATTGTAAGCAATTTCTTTCTTATATCTAGTCTGAATCTCTCCTGCTTTAGTTTAAAACCATCACCCCTTGTCCTACTACTACAGGTCCTGCTAAAAAAGATTTCCCCCCATCTTTCTTTCAAGCCACCTCTAAGTACTGTAAGGCCACAATACAGGCTTCTTCCTGGAGCCTCCAGTTCTCTAGGCTGAATGACCTCCGCTCCCTCAGCCCATAGTGATAGCTGAGGTGTTTCAGCCCACTAATCATTGTTGTGGCCTCCTCTGGACCTGCTTCAACAGGTCTACGTCTTTCCTGTGCTGAGGACTCCAGAGCTGAACACAGGACTACAGTTGGGGGTCTCAACCAGAGCAGAGCAGAGTGGCAGAATCACCTCCTTTGACCTGGCTGGTGACACTGCTTTTGCTGCAGCCCAGGATGCAGTTGGCCTTTGGGGCTGAGTGTACATTGCCGGCTCATTTCCGCCTTTCCACCCACTAACATTCCCAAGTCCTTTTCTGCAGGGCTGCTCCAAATCCCTTCATCCTCCAGCCTGTATTCATGCTAGGGATTGCCCTGACCCATGTGCAGGACCTTGCACTTGACCTTGTTGAATATCAAGAGGTTCACACAGGCCTACTTCTCAAACTTGTCCAGGTCCCTCTGGATGACATCCTGTCACTCTGACACATCAAATCCAACCCATGAGTGTAGTGGATAGGCTCTCTGGCAGAAATGTGCCCACTGCAGAAAATATGGCTGAGTACATGCTTAGAAAGAGGGTTTAGGGAGGTGGAAAGCTAGTGAAAGCTGTGAGCATTTCACAGTGTCACTGAGGCTCACAGCTCCAAGGACCTCCTGCCAGAGAGGTCAGTGGGCCTTGACCTCTGAGATCTCAGCTGTATGTTTACAGCTCATGTTTAGGCAAGTTGGATGACATTCAGTTCTGCTGTAAGACCTCAGACAGCTGCATAGGGATCTTTCATAACAAAATCTCAAAATATTGTGCTGCAGTCCAGGCTTGTGGCTTCTAAGCACAGCCTTGTGTTCCTGCAAACATTTTGTANAATCTAACTCAAATGGCCACAGCTGGATTTCAAGAGATTTGTTTAACTTGGATATTTATTGATCGTGAAAAAAATAGTACAAGCTGCTTTTAAATGAATGAAAAGAAGCCTAAGCAAAGCTCTTTATGCTGTCCTAAGCTGCACTGCAGCTATTGATCTTCCTCTTCAGCCAGTGGCTGCTGCCCAGCCCCACTCCTTGCTGCTCATCAGCAAGGCACTTTTATTGACAAATTACTTGTTGAAATGATTCAACATAATTAAAGAAAGGCTTTGCTATTGAAACAACAAAGTGATCTTTAACCATGTAGTGAATGTTTCCTAATCCACATTTAATTTGACTTCTATTGCCCACTCTCAGTGTGAGTGAAGCTTTGACACAAGCTGATGGTATCACCTCTTCTGTCCAAGCTGAGTCCTGTCAAAACCATGAGTGTGTGGCCAAGATGAGTTTAAGGAAAGGTGGGCTGCAAAACCCAAATCAAGTCTGAGATTACCCTGCAGCAAGCCCATTCCTTCACTCTCTACAGTGCATGGTGTGTACAGTGGAGGAGGGTGAGGAAGGAGAGCAAAGGACAGCATAGTGAAGACCTCAGAAGACCAGAAGATGTAGAGTTGAGGACATGCCCTCAGCTTGAGAGTACTCTGCCCAAGTTATCTTCACAGGAGGATGGGAAGTGGGGAGGATGAGAAGCTTGCTCATTCTTGGTGCCTTTTCCTCGACTGCGGTGATGATTACACTAGGCAGAGATTAGTTGTGGACCAGTCAGCCCTTTTTGCTGTTTCTGGGTTCACCTCTGGAGCTGTTGCAGTCTCTTAATTTCAGCCTAAAATGTATTTGTTAGCCTTCTCTCATCTGGAAATGAAAACAGGTGTTCTTCATGACATTTGGAAATGAAAACATGGCATGATGCCTCCTGATGTCAACCTGGGGAGCTCAAAAAAATCACCCACTTTTATAGATCCTGTACAGATTAATGAATCTTTTCATGAGCATTTCTAAATACTTTTAATGGCTGTTTTTAAAGAGAATATTTTGGTTGGCTCAGCCCTCATTATTCTATTCTGATTAACTTCTCTTAAAACTTGCATTTGATCACTAACAAAACAATTTAGCAAATAAACTAAACACTTAACAAAAATATTATGTCTTCATTTTCCTCTTTAGCCAGCAAGTAGAGTCACTGTAACCTTTCTGGATAATTAGAGCAACTTCTGTGTATCAGCAGACTTAGTTACAGAACATGGTCATGAAACCATGATCTTGGGAGACACTCCGGGAGTGCATTGAAGCAAGAATGTTGGAAGGTTGAAGCAGGAGTTCATTTAGAGAATTTTAGGGCATTTGCAGAGATTCTGGTTGTGGTTGTCCTTTTCCTGCAACATCTGAAACCCTAAGAACTTTAGCCCTGTTTATGTAGATTGAATAACAGCCAAGGTGTTGGCCAGCCAGAAAATAATTATTTCCAGCAAAGCAGACCAATTTTTAAGAGAAGTTGAGCTGAAAAATACATTTGGATGGAGAGTGGGGACTAAAATGGTTCTTGGTCTGGTCTGGATGAGACCCTGTGTGAAAAGCACGTTGGACAGCACCTTAAACAACCTAAAAGTATTAAACAGAGTATCAATACAGCAAAAAACACTGATTAGCAAACTTTAGTTCGAAGACCTTGATTTGCAGTACTGGGATGGACCTGACTGAATTTCTATTGTCCTCTGAGCTCTTTGATCTAGTTTTCTGATCTTCACTTTCATTGTTCTTGGCTCAGTGCTTGTGGAACAAGCTCTCCCAAACCAAGAGGGAAACCATTCTGCGAAGAGGGACACTTCTACTTCCATTGAGTGCAAAGCCTGTGTGCAGAAGTGTGTAGAAAACCTAGGCAGGCATCTTAGACATGGATTTGGGAGCAAATTTTTGGTTTTCTTTATCATGTGCTATGCCAGTAAAAAAGATTGGCTGCTAAAAAGATAAAGGCAGAAATAAGCTCTTTTGGTGTGCTACAGATCCATCTTGAGCTGCTTTTCAGCAACCTCAAGAGTTTCACAGAAGAGGTGATTGCAGGTGCAGTACTCTTAACAGCTGGCTCCTTCCACTCAGCCAACAAGGGTGGAAATAGCGTTTGGGGCTCCTGCTTTTCAGTCTGCACAAGATACATTGAGGTGAATTTCCCCTTGATGACAATTTCTCAGCAGGTATCAGGACTGAATTATATTTTAAGCTGATATAACATGTCTGTGACTGGATGGGGCCAGTAAAGAAAGACTGCTACACCACTTGGAGGGTAATAGCTCAGAGCAGTTTCTGTAAGGCACTGGAGACTTATGAGTAAATACTTGTTGCAGCTATTTCTTGTTAAAAATTGTATGGATGATTGGGGTGCTTGTAGACCATTCCTGTTACACAGTGACAAGAGGAGGAGTAGGAATTTGTAGCCAGTTATTTTGCTGATTTTGTGTTAGATGCAAACAAATGAAAAGCACTTGGGAAAAAATGCAGATTAAAACAAAGTGTGTAAATGTGCCTGAGAGGAGCTGGCACGCTGGGCATACCAAGACTCTTGGCACCTGACAGAATCTGTGGCACTGGCAGGATGGGCTGCTTCTAGGTGGTGATGAAATGCACTGGGAAAAGAGCAGAAAGAAATGTTAACTTTTTCTTCCAAGCTTCCTTTGTGCATCACAAGCAAGTCAAAATGAAGAGCAGCCACAATCTTTTGTATTTTAGTCTCTGTTTTTTCGTTTTTTGTTTTGGTTTTTTTTTAATGGCAAAATAGTTTCAGAAGTGTTGACAGCATCCTGGTTTTCAGCTCACTGACACATTTATCCAGCCTGTCATTTCACAATGATCATTTTTATACTCTCCTTTGTGCCTGTGGTATTTATAATCTGTATTGGAGAAGCAGCCTCAGACGTGACCATTGCAATCAGGACCTTCAGTCTGCATTTTATGCTTACTAAGCATCCCTTACAAAGTAGCAATTAATTAGTCCTGAGAGCGCCCCAGACAGAATTTGTAGTGTCTCCTTAATAGCAAAGGGAGAAAGGGAGAGGTTGTTACTGATGAGACATGCTGCAGATGAGTACCAGAGGCAAGGAAGACAAGTACAACTGTTATTTTTAAGCCTCCGTGTCACAACCCTGTGTATTGCTAACACACTGAACAGGAGTACGCTGGATAATTAACTTTTTTTTTTTTTTTTTTTTTTTTTTAAATTGGGTTGGCAGTTACAGGTGGGGCTCAAAAATGTTAGTTTCTGCAACAAGGAGCTTGCTGTCCAAGCCATGTCTCAGCAGTGAGGCACACTGAGACAGTTTCTCTCCTCCTTTACTTGCAGGGAGTTAGACTCTGCCATGCTGCGGCGGCTGGAGAAGAGGATTTTGGTCGACCTCCCAAGCAAAGAAGCACGGCAGGTGATGATCCAGCATTGGCTCCCTCCTCTCAGCAGCAGTGGAGGAGTGGAGCTGAAAACAGATCTGGACTACAGCTTACTGGGCCAGGTGAGACAGCACTGCAGCAGGGACATGCACACTTAGTACTTAAGATCTTTCTGAATGGGAGCCATAAACATGAGTGACAGACATCACCAACAGCAGGGTAATTCCCCAGTATCAGTACAGGCTGGGAGATGATGGGATTTGGAACAGCCCAACGGAGAAGGACATGAGAGTACTGGTGGATGAAAAGCTGGACATGAGCTAGCAATGTGCACTCTCAGCCCAGAAGGCCACTTGCATCCTGGGCTGCAGCAAAAGTAGTGTGGCAAGCGGGTCAAGGGGATTCTGCCCTGGTGAGACCCCACCTGCAGTGCTGTGTCGATGATGTTCTTGCTTACTGCAGAGAGACTGGACTAGATGACTTCTAAAGGTCCCTTCCAACCCAGTGCATTCTATAATTCTAGGATTATTTCATGACAAAAGAGATCGGAAGCAGAGGGTTAGTACAGCACTTCTGTATCCAGCAACTGTGACATACAGAGCTGAGGGAAGGACCTCAGCTCAGACTGAGACTCAAGCCAAAAGGAGAACAGCAAGACCTGGGCCTTAGCATTTCACAGGCACGTGCCTGGACATGGAAATTGCTGGTTTCAGTCAGCTCTGCTTGCAAAATGGTGTATTCTGATCCTCTCTGTTGGGCCAACTTTTCAGCCTTAAATACAGGGAGACTTCCAGCAACAGTATATTTTATCGCTCTTCTCACCAAGCTGGGAGCACTTCCAATTCCACAAGGTAATGAACAGTTAATTGTGTGGGGAAGGTTTCTCACAGCTCCACTGCTGCAGGAGAAGTGCATTTAGACTGAGAAGAGATTCATGAGAGACCCAGGCTTTCTTCATTTAGACCTTTATCACATTCTAAATTATCTGACAATATCTTATGGCTTACCCAGTTGGCCCTTTTTGTGGTTGTTTACAGAGACAATACTGCTCAGTTTTTTGTGTCATAAATGTTAATGAGGAAATACAGCTATTTTGTTAAAAGGGAAACTGGGAACAGACCTATGGAAAATTGTCCTTTAGAAAGAAAATACACAGTATTTTCCTTGCTTCCCACAAGGTACTGTGAGCATTCAAAATAAGAACATTATCACACAGAGGGGAGGGTACAGATCAAAATATATATGCATATAAACATGTCACTAAATCACAGAATGGTTTGCGTTGGAAGGAACCTTAAAGATTGTCTAGTTCTAAACATTTGCCATGGGCAGAGACACTTTCCAGTAGACCAGATTGGTCAGAGTCCCATCCAGTCTGGCCTTGAACGCAACAAGGGAGAGGCACAGACGTTATAAGAATACACCTTGCATAAATTTAATACCAATATATATGCCTGTAAATGCCATTCCTTTCTAATTTGTGAGCCTGTAAGCTGTCATGTGTCATTCTGAACACCATCACAGGAGACAGACGGGTACTCCGGCTCAGACGTAAAACTCGTGTGCAAGGAAGCAGCCATGAGGCCAGTGAGGAAAATTTTCGATGCTCTGGAAAATCATCAGCGAGGTACCACAGCTCTGAGCAGAGAATCTGTGCTGAAAATGCTGAGCCACCATACTTTGACTCTAAAAACTGTAGCGTTAACTCCAGCAGGTGGAGCTCTGTTATCTGCTTATCCAAGTTTTAAACTACATTTCTAAAATATTCACCTACACTCACGTTTCTCAAATTCTGGCTATTTTAAAAAAGATGTCATATCTGTGCTCAAATACTTTGCTTTCATTTATTAAGTGTTGCATTAGGCAGGAACATCAATGTTCTGGTATCAGCAATAGTAATCAATTCTCTTCTCCTTAGGCAACGGTAACTTACCCACGATCCGATTAGACACGATCACAACGGCAGATTTCCTGGATGCGATTGCCCACACCAAGCCATCAGCAAAGAACCTGTGCCAGAAGTACACAGCTTGGCAGAGAGAATTTGAGTCAGTTTGAAAAGGGGAAAAAAAAAAAACAACAAATAAACCCCACAACCAAAAATTGACAATTTTGAAGACTTTTGCTACCCAGAATGGCACTGCCTTGCTTCCAGAGGACCCAGTGGCATTGAGGAAGGAAGTGCTGAAGTTTCCAGGAAAGACAGTGCAATGAGAGATATCAGGGAGAATAGTGGGGGCAGAGTGTTAGGTTATTTTTAATTAGTCATTTTCAGCCATTCGAAAAACATTCTTCATGGAAATAGATGTAGTGGCAGTTGCTATGTAATGAAGACTCCAGCCTTCATTTTATGTATAGACTTGGAAATTGCTTGCTTGTCAGTCTATTCATGCCAGCTGTTTACAGGTATGGGGTAGAACTAGTAGATACGAGCATAGTTCTCCCTTTCTGATGTCACTGGAGTGTTACAATCAGCACAGCTTTACCAGCAGAGACCCACACCCTCTTTAATGAAATGTGACTTCTTTCAGTGAAGCATGTGACCTTAGCAGTGGCTTGTGAATTTGCTTAGCTGAGATCAAAGACTTGATGTGCTAAATCTGTTACTGAACCCAGTATTCGAGGGGTGGCTTCACCAGTGCCTAGCGCAGGGGTGTGATCACTTCCCTATCCTGTGGGTCACACTAATCCTGATACAGGCCAGGATGCTGTTGGCCTTCTTGGCCACCTGAGCACCGTCCTGGCTCATGGTCAGATGACCGCTGACTGGCACCCCCAAGTCTTTTTCTGCCAGGCCACTTTCCAGCCACTCTGCCCCAGGCCCATAGTACTGTATGGGGCTGCTGTAACCCAAGTGCAAGACCCAGCATATGGCCTTAACTTTCCTATCATTGGCCTCAGACCATCAATCCAGTCTGTCCAGATCCCTCTGCAGAGCCTTCCGCCCTCTAGCAGATCCAACATTCCCTCCAAACTTAGAGTCATCTGCAAAATTACTAAGGGTGCACTCAATTCCATCATCCAGATCATTGATAAAGATACTAATGACAACCAGTCCCAATACTGAGCTCTGGGGAACACCACTTGTGACTGGCTGCTAACTGGATTTGACTCCACCAACACTCTTCAGGTTCAGCCATCCAGCCAGGTTTTAACCCAGCAAAGGGTCCACTCATCCAAGCCATGTGCACCTAGTTTCTCAGGGGAATCTCCCACATCCCAGATCCAACCCTGACAACAGGCCAAAGGACATCCCTAAGACACCATAAAGAGAAACACATGCAGGTTCAGAATTGTTAGCATGAACGTTAAATATGTGAATTTATTCAATCACAGTTTAGAAGGGCACACAGACTATCTAAAGACAGCATTTCTTCCTGGGGAGTTATTGCTTGTTTGCATTTCTGTGGCCCAGTCTACTCTGTCAACATGTTCTGTCTTGGACAGAGGTTAGCTCTGAGCATAGATAACCACCCACCCAGTCAGGCAGCAGGCAAATGTTCTTCCACGTGAGGAGAGCTTCCCATTCACTCATCACGATGTTTTTTCTTAACAAGAGCAAGCATGGCTCATTAACATAAAACTGTGTTTTCAGTACAGTTAATACTCCAGGAAAGTATAATTACAATCTAATAATTTAACACTCAGGAGCACTGTAGAACAGCTGTAAAGGACTTCGATTATTTCAGTTTACAAATGGACCAGAAAAGCTATTTGCCATCAATACAAAGTTGGTTGGTACTGGGGCATTTGGCACACAGGAGAGGCACTGCATACTACAGAATTAAATTCCATTTTACAGCTCTACCAACTGTGTAAAAACTGGAATCTGTCCCTATGGCTCATGAAGGATTTTTCCCATAACATTAAGAAACAACAGAAAAAAAAAAACAGTAGTGAAATTTTGCAACTGTAGCATTAATAGGACCCTGCTGAAGTCTAATTTTAAAAATTGGCAGTCTCTAAGGCATTTAATACCAGATTTTTGTTTCTGTACCATTCTTTTTAATAACAGCATCTAATTAAAACATCTGTAAAGTGCTGACAGTTTTATGTAAAACTCGAAAAACAAAACTCAAGATCTGTTCTAATGAAAGGAAAAGATACCACCCATAGTTATGATTAAACAATGGTGATATTTTAGTTTAAAAGTAACTTCTGCACATGCATAATCTCTACCTTTAAATCAGAGCAGAGCAGAATCACACTGTGTGAAATCAGTATAGGCTGACTAAGGCTCTGCTAGTCCTTAAGGTTTATGTACTTGGGTATTTCCAGTGTGTGTTTTCAGTTCAGCTTATTCAGCAGAAGAATGCTGACTCTTCCCAGACAGGGCATTTCAACAGTTATTTCTTGTAAAATGAAAATACACAGAATTCTCTACCATGCTCCCTAAGTTGTTCAGCAGCTGAGTTGATTGTAGCCTTTCTGTCTCACCTGCTGGGTATCCACAGTCCTTCTGCCCTTTCACAACTTACGGCTAGGTTTCTGATGCAATGATGCATGCATTGATACTGTGACCTTAATTTCTGCAGCAAGAGTAAAGGAAATGTTGTTACACAGATGCTTTTTCAAACTAAGCACTCCTTTTCTCAGAGCAGATGCTGTAGGATATGTTCTACTGCCTCTGGGAAATTCTCGCAGGTTAAGTAAGGAGATGGATTGATTTTGTCTTCATCTGCTGGTCGATATTTACCTGTAACACATTAACAAAATGATGCAATTACCAAACTCCTTCCTGTATCACTTTTTCCACCCTGAAAGTTACAGCTTCCTCAGACCAGTAACAACCAGATGCAGAAGAAAAAATGCCCATCTACCAGCATCTCACAAGTCCTCCCCAAACAAACTGAGCCGTACTGAAGGTTCCTCCAGGGGCAGCTCTGGCTTACAATTAGTTAACTTCTGCACTGGTTTTACTCTGCTGTACTGGCACTGCTATTCCACTGACTACTCAGATAACTGGTGCTGTAGGTTCTTGAAATACCTGGACTGTTGGCTTCCCTTATGGATTTTACAAGGAAAATCAGGACTGCTTGCTTTTCAGTATAATGGACTGTGTGGCATGAGCAGCTGCCACCTCAGAAAGACCTTACCCAGTCTACAGTACTATGGTACCATCAGTGACACTAATAACACCTGCTGGTCCCTTATGGTTCCACCTTTGTCTGAAGCAAAATGACTTTGTAATTGCCAGAGTAGAGGTTATATTGGTACAGCTCATTTTGGCCATTGAAGATATCACAGTAACAGTTTTGGTTAGTGGTTGAGACATCAGTCTTCAGAGCAAAAAATTCACACCTATGAGGTCAGCTGCCCTACCTATTACTTTGTATCCTCCTGCTCTAGCCCTGTTGAAGCAGTAACTACAGTGACCTCTCCTGCCTCAATAACCTGCTTGACAGGCTGCCCCACTGCAACTAAGGAAACCTATCTGCTGAATGCACAGAACCACAGAATGTGGAGGCTGGAAGTGATCTCTGGAGATTGTCTAGTCAAACCCCACTGTTAAGGCAGGGTCATCCGGACCAGGCTGCCCAGGACCATGTCCAGGGAGGTTCTGAAAGTCTCCAGAGAAGACTCCACAGCCTCTCTGGACAGCCTGTTCCAGTGCTCTGTCACACCCGAAGAATTTTTTTCCTCATGTTCAGATGGAAGTTCTTGAGCTCCAGTCTGTGCCCATTGCCTTTTGCCCTATCACTGGCACCACTGCAAAAAGCCTGGCCTCATCCTCTTGACACCTGCCCTTTAGATATTGATAAGTCTTGATATGATCCCCTCTCAGTCTTCTCCCAGTTGAAAATCCCCAAGGTGTCTGAGTCTTTCCTCATCAGAGGCATGCTCTAGTCACCTCATCACCTTTGTAGTCCTTCATTGTCTCTCTTAAACTGCAGAGCCCAGAGCTGGACACAAATCACCCCAAAATGCAGAAGGTGATGAACCTGGTATCTCTCAATAGCTCTTTGTTGTAAGAAACCATACGAATGTTAGGTCTCTACAAAGCAGCAAGGTTAAACAGAGGGCACAGCATGGACCTTCACTCTGGGCACAGAGGGTGCCAGGACACAGGGCTCGATCACTGAATGCATGACTGTCTTCCAGAATGATGGCTCCATCAAGTACTTACCAGTCCTTACCAAAATCCCACGCATGCCTGCATTCTGGGCACCGCCAACATCATCCCGGCAGTCCTGGGACAGAACAGGAGATCAGCTCGTTAGTGGCCACAGATCAAATTTTTCAGTTTCATGTCACTCAAAACATTAAGATGATGAACTGCTTCCAAAGGGCAGCAAGGAAGTTGGAGAAGACTCTAGAGCACAAGTCCTGTAAAGAGTGGCTGAGGGAAGTGGGATTAGTCATGCTGGAGAAAAGGAGACCGAGAAGAGACCTTAACTGCTCTCTACAACTCTCTCTTCCACCAAGGAACAAGCAAAAGGACAAGAGAAAATGGCCTCAAGTTGTACCAGAGGAGGTTTAGGTTGGATGTTCAGAAAAACATCTTCCCAGTAATGGTTGTCAAGCCCTGAACCAAGCTGCCCAGGGGAAGTGGTGGAGTCACCATCCCCAGAGGTTGTTACAAAAACATGTAGATGTGGTACTTAGTGACATGATTTAATGGTGACTTGGTAGTGATGAGTTAACAGGTGGATTGATTTTAAAGGTCTCTTCCAATCTAAACAATATTGGGATTCTGATTCTCTGCTTTGCATGTCACTAACCAACCACTTAAAAGCAGCTACAAAAAGTCAAATCTTTTAGCTACCTACTGGACAAACTGTCACAGGAAATGATTTACTACATGATTTCTGCCTGATCAAATAGCAGCTGAAGCAAGAGAAGCAGCCTCATGGACTGTGCAAAACCCTGCAAGTTTTGAGGGTTCAATTTCCAGTTTTCATTTAATCCCAGTGCTTTTAGAAAGATCAGTTTGTGGTATCTGGGAGGCCAAGACATGCAGTTGACAGGCAGCTGATAGGCTATGTGGTCCCCACGTACATCACCAATCATGACAGCTTCCTCTGGGGAACAGTCAATCCCCCGCAGAGCTTCCAGGAAGAAGGTTTTCTCTGGCTTCCCCACTACTGTTGCTTTGGTGTCTGTCGCATATTCCAGCCCAGTTACAAAAGGTCCAGGTCCCAGAGCCATGCCATCTTTTTTCTTGAAGTACCTGGCTTTATGTATAGCTATAAGAGGAGCACCATTCAAAATCAACCTAAAGAATAAAAGAAGGAGAAAGCACAAAAATTAATAGAAATTATATTTACAGCTGAAGGCCTCATCTGGCTTTCATTAAAGTTGCTGACACTCACTTTCATGAAGCCTGAAATCATAATGCAAGCTAGCACTCATTTGGAGACTTAAATAAACTTTCTTCCTTTCTTTCCCCCAGAAACAGCTAATAAAACACATCCCCCAAATAAAGAATTTGTCTTGAGGATTTTACACAGGTAACTATTTTTAAATCCTGTCTGTGTCTCTCAGGCAATTAGACCAATGGCTCCAAGCAGCCTCACTTTTCTTAGGCAAACATCCTAACAGTAGAACCCCTATGATGTATTTTAGAATATATGAACCACAGGCAGTGGCTGCAAGTAGCAGTTTGATGGCCACAGCCTTAATCTCCTCACCTGAACTAAGAACCCTGCAATGCTTTCAGGATGCCACTGTTAGGAAATCTACACCCCAGCAACTCTTGGGGCTGTTGTGCCACCTGTGACAGCCAAATAGTGACGTGTTTCTGACAGAGAGAGTTGTTCAAGTGGGTCCCAAGTACAAGGTAAATCATATAACTTTGTATTTTAACATTGGATGAATTAGAGTAAGAAGTTGTACAAGAAAAGCACAGAGATTAGATGCATCCCATGGAACTCTCCAGTTACTAGCACTATGACTACGGTACTGTGTACAGTTCTGGAGCCCCCAGCATAGGAAGGACATGGAAGTGTTGGAGCGGGTCCAGAGGAGGGCCACGAAGATGATCAGAGGGCTG
>WBNM01022356.1:40061-68364 GCA_013399055.1 Ramphastos sulfuratus | reverse complement strand
GCCTTGAGTGACCTGTACTAGTGGGAGGTGTCCCTGCCTATGGCAGGGGATTGGAACTAGATGATCCTTAAGGTCCCTTCCAACCTTACCGTTCTATGATTCTATGACCGAGCATTTTAGAAGCAAAGTTGGATTCGGGCTCCTTGATAGCGGGAATCAGAAATTCAAACCAGATTCCTAAAACTTCTGAGCAGAATAAAAGGGTCATAATGCACCACATGGCAGTGTTAGAAGAGAGTCTTGGCTGGGCACAGCACCTGAGAGCCTCAGGAAGCGAGTGCAGCAATGGTCCGTAAGGGCAACTGCTCCCTGCCCACAGCTTCCACCTTTCACCGACCCATTTCTGCCCTGATACACCAACACGCACCCTCCTCAGGGTTCCACAGACAGTATCCTGCCAGCTAACCTATCTACTAAAAACCTCCATGGAACATAGGTTTGTCTGAAGTTGGTACAAAAATGCAAGCAGAGAAGTAATTAAGAAACTGTTCTTTGTTGGTCCACCGACCTCAGTCTGCACCTCCTTAGCCTTGTTACCATGTTGCCCCTGTCAATTCACTTCATGCCTGTTTGAGGGCTCTTGTCTAACTCTTGTCTTGTAAAACCTTCATGGCAGGGAGCACATCTGATTACCACACGTGGTGCCTGAACAGTGGACCACTGACAGCAAAGTAATAAACAGGAGTTAAGAGGGCTTGTTTTCACAGAATCTGGACCTCATCTTTGATGCTTCCGTTCCTGTTACCTGCCTGGTAGCTCTTCCTTACAGCAGACAAGGCAGCTACTTGTCCTGCACCAACAGCACACATGCTAGAGGAGTCCTCCAGGTACTACAAAGCACAGCACTGTCACTGCAGTCCTTTCTCTCCTCAGCCACAGTTTCAGTGCAAAAGCCTCCAGACAGTATCTATAAAAATGTGAGGTAACTACTACAAAAAGCTTCCTATTTCATGTTTCAGCACCTTCTTCAGGTACTGCAGACAACTCGAGTCTTTGTCACAACAGGTGGAGGACAGAAGGGAAACATTTGCTGCTATCTTGAAGGCAGAAAGGAGGACTTCTTTTGTCCTTAACCCCACCTGATTTTGAGAAAACGAACTACTGCTTTACTCTTTCTCTGCCTTTCAGGAGCTCTGCTGTGTCTACTCAGAAGCTGCTTAGGTGAGCTCTGCACTCCTTGAAGGACATCTGCTCCCTCCCACATGCTTGCAGAGCAGTCTGGGTAATCTGAGCTGTACGTAAATGATAATATTTCATTTTACTTAATTATCACAAAANGGTCTCCTGGAAGCCTTCTCTTCTCCAGGCTGAAGAGCCCCAACTTCTAATGAATCAATGTGCTCCAAAGCAAGCTCAGCAAGAAGAGAGCTGGCATGTGTCTCCGTGAGCAGCCAGACATGTTCATAATGGGAGGTTGCCTCTAGGATAGAGGAAAATTTAATTTGACAGCAGCACCACACCACTTACATTTGGAGGTTTGCAGGCAAGATCTCACCTGAGAGAAATCTTTTAAATGTGGCACCAAAATCCCCTTTTAGTCTCAGTCATTTTAAATGGTGCCTAGAGAATGGCCTTACTCTGTCCATCTCATTTTGGTACTCATATTGGGCTAGATTCACCTAACGCAAAGCCTAATATCAAGACAGTAGTTGCCTACCAGGTAATTACTCATGCTGGGCTCTTCACAGCCAATGGAGAGGAAAAAGCACTGCTAGGATACAGTTCAACTGCCCTATTTTCAGCACTACTAGGGTAAAAATGAATGACACCTTCCAAGTGCCTCCTCCCTCAGGAGCCCAGGTCACCCTCTCAGACACTGGTATTGGTGCTGTAGATATGTGCATTTACTCAGATTCACCTTTTAAATTTTGCTATGTGAAATACAAATCTGAAGTGACTTCATTAGCTGAGCAGTAAAGCACAAGGAATATTGGCATAGAATAAGGCTCAAAATAAAGGGGATGAGGCCAGTAGTTACTATTTCTATTAGACCAAACAAAACTGACACCAGCAGAACAGTTTATACTCAATGGGGGACTGAAAGAAAAACCTAGAGTAACTCAGCAAGATGTTCAAGATTAGACAGAGCCCAGTCTAGTGCCTCTGCCCAGCCTGAAACCAGGAAAACACCAGGAAAGCCTACGACAGATTCACAGAGGATTAAATCTTCTTCAGGCAAGACAGCTGAGCAGCTGGGAATGTGTCTGCACAAGGCAGGGTGAGATGAAGAATTCCGCCTTGCTCAATATTTGGCTACACCATCCAGACAGCTCTTGACATAGGATGCACAGAAAACACACACTTATGCTACCCTCTAAATATGTCTCTTCTGAGCAGCAAGGTCATGCCACAGGCACCGCCTGCTGCAAACAACTGAACTTGGCCTTCAACACTTTTCCTTCAACCACCACAGCTAGTACCCAATTCTCTGTTTAATGGACAAAGTCCAAATCCAGAACTGACCTCCTTCACGGAGGCAGTTCTGCTGGCCTGGGCAAACCTGGGGCCCTCAGGGACTCCAAAGGGGATGGCTCGTTTCTTGTTTTCAATGTCCCTGTCACCACCAAGACAGCTAATAACTACTATTCAGTATCTCATATATTCATGACAGAAATATCAATACATAAGATGAGGTAGGCACTGAAATAGATGATGGCTAAACTCATGCAGTTGTGAAATTAGAGCCACAGATGAGCACGCTGTAAAACTAAAAATCAATGCCATTTGCCACATGCACTACTAAGGCAGAGAGTCAGCTTGGGTCAATACAGGTCCTTAGGACATACAATTGCGTAGATAAGGGCAGCACTTGGTTTCCTACTCCAAGGAGCCTCTATAAACTACTGGGGATTAGTAATTAATGCTCCTTTTTTGGATTTAGTGGTTGCAACTACAGATAAAGGTAATTGAGATCAAGTTTTTTCCAACTCTAAAGTGAAAAACTGTGTTAGCCATCACCCCCTGAGCAAAGAGTCGAAAGGACACATCACAAGCCCCATAGCACAGCAGGGCAGGTAGTTATCCAGAGTGTTACCAGACATTCTCCTCAGTGCTGAAGTAGTACTGAAGTTGTTTACCAGATGACCATAAAAGTCAGCACTCACAGCTGGGTGCACCTTCTCCATTAGAAGGCCAGGCTGAACAGCTTGGGCTAAACCACTGCTGAAGGAAAGCAAGCTCAGAGACCTCCCAGCAAAATGAAATGGATATTGGGCAAACTCTGACAGAGTGCAGGATAAGGGGCACGCTTGGATGACCTTTCTTTGCACATTTCACAACAGAAGAAAGTCACATTATGGTGGCCAAACTCAGCAACGGGCTCACATTCCAGTCTTTCAAGATAGAGGTTTTTTCAAGTTAAAATTCAAGAGCACCGCGCTGAGCTAGAACTAGAAAGAAGCATGCATGCATGGCTATGCAACTTTACACACACTACTGCATCCTCACTCATGTACAGCCACAGAAAACATTTACCACATTTATCCTTTAATCAATGCAAAAGACAAATACCATTAGAAATAACAGAATGGATTAGATTCAAAGTTCATCCAGCCCAGCACACTAAGCTGGCCACTCCTGAACACAAGATACTTCAGAAGAAACTGTCAGAAATCCTGCAGTAGATAAATGAGGAATGTTCTGCCCTAAACACTGCATTACCTTCTGTATAATATTCGAGCTTCAAAGTTTGAGCAAAACCACCTCCCAGATACTTACCAACATCCCTGGTACAGTGTATTTCCTCTGGAAGCACTGCCAACTCTTTCACCTCAGTGACAACCATGACTGTATTTCTACAATTTATTTGTAGACTGAAATCTTTATAACCATGAACTGTCCAGCCCTGGTTATAAGTCACAGATTAGTGGCTCTCTCTCAGACGCAAAGAAAGACACCATAATCATGCTATGTAACAGTGATATTGATACCCCCATCCTTCTTCCCATATAAGAAGGGTTACTTTGCATATGCAGAGGTACAGAGCCCAGCATGAGACATCTGCCACTCAAAGAGCTGTGAAGAGAGGCTGACTTACTGAAATGCTCTGTTCATCATCTCATAGTGAAAGTGCTCGGGAGCCAGTCCCACCACCACTGCATTGGGATCATCAGTGGCTATACCTGGAAAATCAAAACGTGACTCTGAGTGAAGAGTATTTTATTCATACTTTGCAGTACACAGTCACCATGTGCAGTTAATCAATTTACAGCAAAAATGAGCATTTTCTGGCACAGACACACCACACAGACTACTTTCATGCCTTTTAGAAGTGAGGAAAGCTACTGTGGAAAAGGTGTTGATCTATCCAGACTCTGCCAACCTTCCCAATGAACACAACAATGCAGCTGGGTGGTTTCAATAAAGCAGTTGTCAAACACTGATTGTATCAGTGCCACCACTGAAATGCACCAGACTGCACAAATCACTTTTTAAACTGAATTACTTTTTATTTTCTAAGAATCTGTTTCTATATATACATATTCATCTGCTTTGTAGGACAGTACAGCAGAAAGACTAGCAAATTCCATCCAGTTTTTCTATTCTTGCCAGTTAAAGAAAACTCCATATAGTGTGTAAAGTCTGCCTGTTGTTCTGGATATCAGCCTGGTTATGATGGTAAAGATAGTACAGCAGCATGACCTCAAAGTTGTTACACTAGATTTGTATTGGCTTTTCTGAAAGGTCTTTCTTGTAATGTGCATTGGTCTCCTCAAGAACAGCTTGCACCTCCTTTGCCCTGCACTGTTCCAGAAACAACTGTTTTCACATGGCAGTGCCACCTGTGCACAGAACCAGCAATGGAAGCATAGCAACACCTACAGGAGAAACAGAAATACCAGATGGTTTTATTTATGACAGGTTAAGTTATTAGCTGTATCCTGCATTTGCTGGGGTTTCTGTTCCGCCTTCACACAGCATATCTTCCACACCTTTACATGGACAACAAGCGCTCCAAGATTTTCAGAGGTTGTCATTGCAGCCTGCTGGCTGCTGTCTCCTGCCACGTGTCCTTCAGTTAGGTCAGACAGCAAAATGCATACTCAGAGAGAGATGTCATACAGATTTGTGACATTTCTCTCAGAAGCACTCAGGTCTTTTAACCAATAATACATTCATCCATCTAGATCAACCTCATAGAGAGAATAGCCAAGAACAGTTTAACAGCAGCCATTAATGGGAATTTAAAGCATTCTCCTTTATACTCAAATGCTTCAAAAGCAGCACTGAGAGAACATGAGGCAAACCTCTTGCATGAAAAAAACGAAACAATCCACTTCAGACCCAAGTAACACATATAATGCCACCAATATACTCCACTGATCTCTCTGACATGTTTTACAAAAATTAGCATCAGCTACTGTAAAACTGAGAGGAAGATCCCAAACAGATGGAGATTAAACTGATTTAAATACCTCCAGTGCAATAGCTGCTCTCTCTGACCCAAGAAAGCCTTCCCAAGAACACAAATACAGAATATTGCTAGAGGCATGCTTCTCTGGTTACAATGCTATGTAGAAGAGATAATCTATCAAGTTCCATTGCTCTCAGAGCCCACAGAGGCTTTTCTCCTCAACACTTATCTTTCTGAAGATTACTGACTAGACTGTGGCACTAAAATTTAACAGGAAACATCTAGCTCCTAGCAAGATTAGAACCTACTTAAGATTACACATCCATAAGGACTTCAGTTCACAAGCCAAGGGGCAGTGAGCAGCGGCAAGCTACCCACATCTTTGCTTTCTCGAATTTCAATGAAACACTTGAGTATACAATATTCAGTTTTGAATTCTCAACATGCTAAAAGGTGGCTATATTCACCATGCTTAAAACGTCATTAAGTCAAGGACTCAGTGTTCTAGCTTCAGGCACCCACCAGACATGCCCAAGTTAGAATATATCTTCTACTCCCCTTACTGTTGGGGAAAGGAAATGGTAACATCTAGAACTAAAGCAGGTCTTTAAAGAGGTCTACCTAGAGTAATCAGGTGGTAAATTTTCTGCCACCAGTTATGGTACCAAAGTACATGGAGCGAGGCTCAGATGTTCAATACAAGGTAAGTAACAATAGCTACCAGGAGATTTAACATTTAATAATAATCTGTTAAGAGAGACAGCCTTCTGCATGAGCTCACATGCTGGCTTTTCAGCTCTTTATGAGCAAAACCTCTGTGCAACAGCTGAGGGAAACTTGATTTCCAACAAATTGTCATATCCTTGCTATAAAACAAATTAACACTGGTGCAATAAAACTCTGATGATCTGGTCATAAGCATTACTTTGTTTTTTTTCCTCCACTGGAAATTACCTGAATTCCTGATTATTTAAATGTTTTGGTTGTAATTTCCACTATGCCTCAAGAATCTCTGACTTCAGGCTGTTAAGTTAAAACAAAGGAACTTTACAACTCTGGATAGTTTCAAATTTCAGGCTTCATCATGGCNCATTCTATGATTCTATAACAGTATATTTAAGTCTGTCATTCTACAAAACAGACAGCACTGTTTCCTCAAGCTGTTCAGTAACTTTCCCCAAGCTGTTTTCTTGACCATCTCACCTGTAAAATCAGATAGGGCCTTGTCATCCACCAGGAGGAGAGGCCGCACTTGCTTTTGCTCCAGGAGATTTCTGGCTGCTGTCAGAGACGTGAAGATCTCATTTTCTGCAATGTCAAATCCCAGCTTTGTCAGCCTCTCCAGCAGGTCCCTCTTGCACTCCTTTGTTGTGTTTGTCACGAACCGAATGGTAACTGGAGCACCACGCAGCCTGATGAATGAAGACCAAAGGCAACCTGCTCACAGCACCTTCCTATTTACATTAGTTTGGGAACAAAAAGGGACTGTTTCTCTAAAGGCTGCTGATGAAAAGACTATACATCCCAGAGGACTGTTGCCACACAAGAACCATGAAGTCGTTAACTTCTGTGGAACCGGAAGGCAGTGTGAAACAAACAGCAAGAAATACAGCTACCAGAAGAAGATCAAGTCTCTCTTGCTTGGAGGAAAAGTCAGGAGGAAAAAGGTGAATCCAAACTCTAGCTTTGTCATAGTAATAAACACATCAGTGATCAACAGTTGAAAAAGGCTTTGAGTTTAGACTACATAATAAATAAACCAGACCTGTTTTCTGGATCAACTGCATCCCAGACCAAAGTAAATAAACTAAATTTGATGCTAAATTAGTATATTGAACTCCATATGCCAGATGAATTTCACAGCAGCTGTGGCTCATTCAGAGATGCAGGATGCTCCAGAGGCCAGAGTTACCTGTGCAGAGATTTGATGCCAGCTTTTGCAGCCAAATCTCCCCTTACTGAGGAACATGAATATCACACAAAAGCACATTACTGCCATACACTGACAGTACACTGTCAAATAATCAGATAATTTTAAGTGATAATTTCAACAGTGCTCCCTTTAATTATTCCCCCACCATCACTTTCTGTTTGTTGCTATAGAAACCAACACTTGCATCACGACTGCATGAAGAACATCAGAATAAAGTTGCTAAGTGGTGGAGATTGACTTACACCTGCCATTTCACTCTCTTGTCTGGTCTGCTGCTCAGAAAGAGACATTGCAAACAGCATGCCAATCACTTTGGCTCTCTTTAGGAAGGGCAATGATGTGAATTAGCAGAAAAGAGCACGAGAGTATTTTTTCAAACTTCCATGCAAAAAGACCTGCTGTTCTTTGCAGTGAAATGATGGCACCTGATCTCTGTACCTGTGACAACAATCCAAAGCTGATAAACAGCACCAGACTCTCTCTGCATCCCATCCCTTCTCTTTCTCTTCTCAAAGCCAGGACAGGGCATGCAGGAGCACAGCCCAGCAGAAACTAAGCAGACGCAGAAAACAGAGATTGGATCAAAGACTTTATAAAGCAGTTCATCTTCTAATTCTACAAAAGACATTTCTTCTATTCAGTCTGATGGGCTTCTATTTCTTCTATTCAATGCCTGATGGGCTTGGAAGTGAGCAGCAGACAGAACATACTGAGCTCTTCTTGACAATAAAACTACTTCTATATATATACACAGATTTTGGAGAATGCTGACTCTCATTTGGAACTAGTTCGCCCTGCAGCATTAAAGACAAGGTCCAATGAGTGGGTTATGAAAGAGTACTCAATGCTTTAGAAGTTTTTGCTTGTCTGCAATTTTACACTTTAAGGAAATAATTTCTAAAAATTTAAGCAGCCAATAAAACTCCAGTAAAATGTCTCATTCTTAACTCAGCCCCGTTCATCTCTTCTGATTATTTTTTCTTCATCTATTGCCAGATGTTTTCTCTAGGAAAAGTGTCATAATACAGTACAAAGATCCTTGGTGGTCCATATTCTGTTTTGCCACTGACTTGGTCAGATTAAGTCATTTTACTACATGTCAGCTTCTTTGGGAAACTTTTCATGAGAAAAGCTGTCCTGTTCACTAATGTGCTGAAATTTCCACAACGCATGGGCTGTATTATCAAATGTTTCCCATACTAAAAAAAGCAGCTGTGTTTTTCTAACTAGAGAGAAACTTTAAAAATAATGGAGCTGAAAGACCAAAACGTAAAATCACAGAATGCATTGGACTGAAAGGGACTTTTAAAAGTCATCTAGTCAAAACTCTTGCAGTAAGCAGGGGCATCCCCAACTGGATCACATTGCTCAGAGCCCCATCAAGTCTGACCTCAAATGTCTTGAGGGATGGGCCCTCCAACCTGTTCCAGTGTTCCACCACCTTCATAGTAAAGCACTCCTTCCTAATGACAAATGACATGAAAACCTTCCAATGGATGCCTTTCACACTGCACCAAGCTGTTTTGTTATTCTGCTTTAGCTCACCATAGACGAAGGGCTCAGACATACAATTAGGTTCCCGTAGTTAAACAAAGCACTGAGGAACAGCTGGGCTGAAGTGACTTCAGTGTATGTTTGGTAATTCAGGTTAACTTAACTACTTTCCACTTCAGTTAAGGCTGCAGTGCTGTATGAATCAGCTGAAACATTCTGAATAAAAAAAATGCTTTAAAAGACCTAGACAGCAGCTTCAGAAAGATACGGAGCCTCAGGTGACACATGGCAACTTTTCAATATCTAGGCCTTTTGCTGATTTCTCTTGGTGTCACTACAGATGTAAATAAAAACAGAATGTGGTCACGGATTTGCTTATCCACAACAGCGTAAAAAGGCAGAAGCTTCAGGCCCATTTAAAGAAGCACCTTTGCGCTGACAGAACCTATCAAAGGAAATCAAAAAAAGGTAGCTTGCCTTTTAAGAGCTTCCTGTGCGCCTGGCACAGCCGAGTCTTCAATGTGAAGTGTGCCGCTGAGATCCACCAAGACAGCTTTCAGCACACGCCGAGCTGCCATCCTTCCTTCCCCAGGGAAGAGGCAAATAAATGAAACAACAGAAAACTGGTTAGCAGACAATGGACAATAAAAACAAGGAACTCAGTTAAGCACCTCATTTGTGCCAAGCCCGGTATTACTCAGAACATTACTTGCAGTATTAAATGGGCCCCTTTAGACAGAGAAATAAACGGCAGCCTTTTAAAAAAATACATAATTGATGGGGTGGTGTTTTCGCAAAGACTCTATAGATGGAAATCAGGTGCTATTTGTTCTTTAAGTGTCTTTATTTGTGCACGTCAAAAAAATCTCTAAACAGCTAAGACTGTTGGGAAGGGGATCATTAGGTCTGGTATTGCTGGTTCAAGGCCTCAGCAAGCACATTTTGGCAAGTCCCATCGACACCAATGGCACTGCTCAAGTAAAAATGAACATAATAGTACTAAGCAATGACACAGTGCTCTGACTATAAAGCTCAAAACACTCTGCAAAAGTGCATATTGCTAGTTTTATTTTTGTAAGTGAGATCTATGGTGATTCAGTCCACAACACAATTCAGCTGCTGTAACTCTCAGGTTATTCTGTGCTCATTTGCCAGCGTGCCAGCATGGATTTTGCCTAGAAGCTCTCAAGGCTCAAAGATATTCTGCATCTCAAAGGGTTATTAGCTCCTCTTGCAAAGCAGTTTGTCTACAGCAAACTTCTGTGACACACCAACAGGTACAGGAGACAGCCCAGAAGAAAACTCAGCATTCAAACTGTAAAGGCACTGGGGAGGAAAACAGTGAGGTTATATTACGCAAGTTATCTGGCTAAAAGCCTTTCTTCAGATCATTATGTGTATTGCAAGTGCTGTACTTTGCTCCACAATCAAGTTTGTTATGTACAATATATGTAAAATGTACAATACAAAAGCTTTTCTCCTTTTTGTAAGACAGTAACAACTACCTGATCTGTCATCACCAGAAAGTCATCACAGCTGTTTCATGTTGAGCTGTCTTGGTTAGAGACAGAACATATAATACAGAGTATTACTGGGCAGAGTAGAAGCATAGAATGTGTGCACTAAATCAGGCTGCTCAGAGCCCTGTCCAGCATGATCTGGAATGTTGCCAGGGATGAGGCTCCTAACACCTCTAGGCAACCCATGCCAGTGTTTCACCACCCTTGTAAAAAATTTCTTTCTTACCTTTAGTCTAAACTGGTCAGCACCAAGATTGGGACCTGCCTTAATAAATTTTATTTTCTATCTAGACAGTTTTGCCTTCCCAGATTGTCTTGTCAACGATAAAGACCACGTGAATTTGATGTCTCAGGTACTAGACACACGCAGAGAGAACTCTTAGCATCCACTCTAATTATTCCTGCTGGTTCCCTGCAAAAAGAAAGTAGTTATTTTATGGTATATCTGTTGCTACACAGGCCAAGGTTAGACATCTATGACAAAAAGCTGATTACAGAACTTCAAAGGAAGCTTCATCCACTGCATGTGAAAAGAGGGCATGAAGTATCTAAGATATCTTCTCCCAGTAAAATACTTAGTGCAGACAATGTGTCTGAACAGAGCGGAATTTGGATGACTCTGCGTTACCTCCATGAAACAAGAAGCCACTTGAACTCTGGCACAGGCTCTGGAAATCTAAGTGCTGAGAGGTATTAAAAAGAAAACCGAAGAAGGTGCTACAATATAAATTCTCTAGCCAAAAACACCCTAGATCTCTTTTTGCCCCCCTTCTCACACTGCATTTATTCGGGCATTATTGAAGTTATTTGCCAAGCCAGTTTCCAGCATAGCTCAATTTTAAGTATAAAGTTCATGGCCTTGCAAGAAAGACCTAAAATAATTTAGTAACTCAGCTTTCATAGCGACAGCCCAACACGTCAGAGGGAGCTCACCTCTGTTCTGACATTATGGCTACAGCAATTGGATAAAGCCATATGGTAACTCAGGCAGCTCAACTCCCACCTGGTCTTTATCAGTATAAAACACCTACATGCCCTACAGGGAGGCACCAAGATGCCCAAAACCTACAGGGAAAGATGCTTTGTCCCCTTGTAGCATGGCTTGTAATAGCGTAGGTATGTTGGGGGCTGCTCTCCACGGCAGAGGTGCCTCACAAAGTTTATGCAGGACAAGACTCTCCTAGCTCCTGTTCCTTTTTGCTCCGTGATCTCACCACCAGACCAGCACACTGGGCTTCTGTAGTGCCACTAGCGAAGACCAGGCCTTTCCCTCAGATGACACCACAAGCCCGACAGAGAAGCCATTGGAGAGCAATAGGACAAGGCAGTAGGGCGGCCCAGACTCAGGTCTGAAGGGAGTAGGGCTGCAGGCATCACGGCAACCCATTCAGGCCCACAGAGAGTCTACATGACCTCCCCTGTGTACTGGTCATAGCCCCATGAAAAGTAAGAACTGAAAGTCGGTCCTCGCTCGCTGCAAAGCCCCGTGGCCGGCCCCGTGCCCCAAAAGAAGAGCAGGTGTCTTCCTCTCCCCTTGCCATGCTGGGAAGGGCGTAAGGACACAGCTACCCTCCCCCGCCAAGGCGACGATACCGCCTTTTCCCGTCGGTTTACAATGGGCAGGTGGGCTGGCCCATCTCATGCCAGGGGAGCCACCGAGCGGCGGGCTCCCCTTTCCCGTGGTAGTTCCGCCCGCCCGTTCACGCCCGAAGAAGGCGGGCGAGCCCACTCGGACAAGAACGGAGTGGCAGGGTGGCGACAGCGCTCGTTTGCCGAGACTAACCTGGCTCCAGCAGCACCACCACAGCCCCTGCAGTCGGCCCGCCACCGTCCCGCCCCACGGGGCCCTGGCGGCGACAGGGCTGTCCGACTGAGCGCCGGGGTCCGCCTGCAGCCACAGTCACAGAACCCCAGCGACACTCAGCCCTCGGAGACCCCTGTCTTCGGCTGGTCTTCGGCACCCGCCATCAGGCAACGCAGCGGACAGCCCGCAGGGGCCTCGGTAGCGCTGAGGGCGGGTAGTCCGCGGAGCGTCACCATAGGAGCGCGAAGCGGCTGCAGTGCTCAGTGCCGGGTCCGGTGGCTGGCCATGCGGCCCGGAATTGCGCGCTCAGGGGTGGGAAGGAGCAGGGTGAAAGCCACCTACTGCCCTGACAAGTCTGGGGCATTCGACTCTTGTGCGTATGCCGGCACCCCGCGCATGATGCTTGCGGTCATTTATAAGGTTCATTTAGAAGTTTCTACAGCTGCTTATTAGAAAGAAACAATTGTAAGGACAATTCGCCTGGGACAGAAGCCCCACCCTGTGGAGACCGCACTTTAGCGGCGAGGGCAGCACAGTGTGCCATGCTCGTCTGCAAGAGTGTGTACAGAGAGCATGGGCAGATGCAGTTACGTTTTAAGCTGTTGCAGCTAGGATTTCACAAGATGTGAGGGCACATCAATGAACTACTGATGGTACACTTTCAGTTTTACATTGTGACGGTACATCAGAAAATCCAAGGTCTATAGGATAACACTCTACATTCATAATACGTCCACCTAAGGCATGCAGTCTTACAGCTCCTTAAGCTCCCTCTTTTCAAGCACGCACTCTGTGCTGAGGCAAGAAGGTGGCAACCATTAAAGAGTAAAAGGTGGAGCTTTCAGAGAGCAAACTTCACACTCCAAACTTTAACTGAGCAACCTGATCTACTTAGATGTTCCTGCTCAAGGCAGGGAGGGGTTGGACTGAGTGACCTTTAAAGGTTTCTTCCAACTCAAACCATTCCATGACACTATGCTAAGTGAATCATGCCCTGGGACCTATCTCTGCAAATAATGTAATAAATCAACAGGTTTCACAAACAGCACAGCCCAGGCTCTGCTCACAAAGCCGGTGTAACAAATGCACACCTTTGATGCAACAAGTCAATGCGCTGGAAAGATCAAGATGCCATTCTGAGGGACTTGGACAGACTTGAGAAATGAGCCCTTGCAAACCCCATGAAGTTCAGCATGGCAAAGTGCAAGGTCTAGCACTGGGGTCTGGGCAATACCATTAGATGCAGGCTGGGAAAGAAGTGGATTAATAGCAGCCCTGAGGAGATGGACTTGGGGGTATCGGTTAACAAGCAGCTCAACATGATCTAGCAATGTGTGTTTTCAAAGTACAATGAGGACAGGCTGAGAGAGTTGGAGTTGTTCAGCCTCCAACTGACAGGGAGGGAAAGCTTGGAGTAGACATTATAGTGGTCTTTCGGTACCTAAAGGTAAAGGAATGCTAAAAAGGGACTTTTAACAAGGGCATGTAGTGATAGAAAAAAGGGTAATGGTTTTAAATTGAAAGAGGGTAGTTCTAGATTAGATGAGTAAGAAATTCTCTACTGTGGAGGTGGTGAGACACTGGACGAGGTTGCCCAGGGAAGCTGTAAATTCCACATCCCTGGAAGTATTCAAGGTCAGGTTGGATGGGCATTTTTGAGCAACCTGGTCTAGTGGAATGTGTCGCTGGGCATGGCAGGAGGGGTGGAACCACATAGTCTTTACGGTCCCTTCCAACCCAAACCATTTTGTGATTGAAGTGAGATGTCAAAAATAATGAAATGGGGTTCGAGACTGATTTATTCATGTATAAACTTTTTACCTTCTTACTTTTCCCTTCACCTGCTGCCATGTCCTTCACAACAAAACCTTTAGGAGTACCATTATACAGAACTGAGCTCTTATTCTTGTCTGTATTTTTACTAAAGAAACTGTGCAGACCCACAAGCTTAATTTCTCCTACACAATCATCTACAACTGGTACTGCCAGAGTGCAATCTACTACTGTGAAAGCATCTTCTGTTTGCAGCCTTGCTAGAACAAATTATTCTATGCTAGAAAGTCTTAGTTCTCATGCTGATCTGTAAAATATTCCGGTTATTATCAATCTCTAAGGGATTTGTGGAGTTTATGCCCAAGTGAGCATGACAGGGGACAGAACTAGATCCCCCATCCAACCCAAACTGTTCTGTGATTCTATGGTTTCTGAGTGCTAGTGGTCTTCATGATTTGAAATGACTACTTAAGCACAGAGTACTTTGTGTATGGAGCTCTCTGACAGGTGCAAACTTTCTTGCATATTCCCTGTTACCAAAGAACCCAAACCTCTGCCAGGTTTGAGGTGCTTTGCCTTGTTTGAAATTAGTCACAGCAGAACTGCTCAAAGCCACGAAATTGCAGTTATTCCCATGCTGTTCCTCTTTACACTCCTTTCTCTGCCTGTCGGTTCCTCTTTTGCCCTCTTCCCTGCTTAGTACCTGGGAGACTTGATCTTTAGCTGCTGCCCCACTTTGAATCACTATTTTGCATCTGCTGGGTAAAACGTGTCCCAGTTTTGCTCAAATGCAGAATTCCTGCTACACAGAACCACTGCTCCTTTTTACTGCACGTGCCCAATTGATTTTGAAACAATCTGCCCACGTGCTGCAAGCCCTGCACTGAAACTTCTGCCTTTCTGAAAGGACATAGATGAGGGAAAAATTGCAAACAACAGCTTTAAAAATAGGTGAGAAGTGATCTTTAGTACTGCATTTTAGTTTAGGAAGAACAAGTGTTTTAACAGTCGATACATAAGAAAAGGAAATGATGGGCAAGCTGTACTTTAAATCATTCAATTCTCCAATCCAATGTCTCAGCAATGGAAACATCTACTACCGCCTTTTTACAGAAATGCTTGCATGCCAACCATGTTTTATGTCCCACACACATCCTGCCCGGTTTCCATGAAAGACAAATATATGAAAATGACTGATCTAGACTGTGCCCTCATCACCTCTGAATTATACAAAGATTGTTACAAAGAAATACTTTATTATAGGTGTACCTACTTTAGAATTTAAAGGCTAGTACAATCCTTTTCTGCCTCTGGGCAACACTACCATGGCTCATTAGGTTTGCTACATAAACCAAGACACAGCTTCACTTGCAAGTGCCATAGGGATGAGAAAAAATATTTGATGCAAGAACAGTAACTCTGTTAATCTGGAACAGGATGAAGCTGACTTCTGGGATGCTCCCACTGTACATAGATACAGAGCGAGTTAGGGAAGAGTTTGCTTAACTTAGAAACTCAATTTATTTACATGTTTTCACTAAAACAAAACAAAACAAACCCCAGAAAACAATATAAAACTCTCTTCCTGGATATACTCTACTCTGCGAAATGCTGCAACACATTTTACAGATCTGTTTTTGTATACAAGAGTGAATGCTTTAGTCATCAAGACATCAGAGGAAATTTTAAAATAATTAAACTGCCAGGTCTCCTTTGGCCTCCCCCTTCTTAAAAATAAGCTGAGACACTTTAGCAGAGGAACACATGTAAGATCTCTAACTTTAAATGAGAATCAGGCTTCTTCAATTGAGACTTGTTATATAACACTGGACCAAACTCAGCAGTCTTAATTGAGACACGATCTGTACCAAAGTATTTAGCAATATTCTCTGCAAAGGATATGCATGATCATACCCATTGTTTCAAAGTTGTTCATTTAACGAAGATGCAGGACAGAGGAAAAAGCAGCAGTAACAGAAGAGGCTGCAAATTGCTGTTTTGACAAAGAACTGCATTTGGAAAGGGCACAGTATTCCCTTCCCACTTTTCCAAAAGAAGCTTAGAATGTAAATGACTCCTCAATTCCAAAGCACTAATCATCAAGCAGAAGTTTAACACGCATTTGAAAAGTGTAGTAATCCTTGACAGAACAGTAACAATCCCTACTATCACCTGCCAGCTAAAATTAGCACTGAGTTGGTCAGCTTTAGGTACAGCTTTTTTTGGTTTTGTGGGTTGGTTCGGTTGTTTTTGTTTTTTTAGTTAGCATAGGAATTGCACTTATTTTCAAATTACTCTACCACTAGGATGAAACATTAGTTGATTTGAAAAGGCTCCAAGACACCAAGAGAAAAAAATCCTGGTTTCACTCAAACTGAACCAAGACTTTACCCAGCTAATTTTATCTCCCTCGATATCACAACTCCAATAACTTACAGCACATTTTCAGAGCCTAATTCATACACTCCCAAACAGTACCACGGTAGTAACTGAAAGGAAAATCATCATTGTTTATTTTAATTTAAAAAATCAGTTGGGAGGCTTACTGAAGAAAATTCATCCCTGAGTAACAAGATGTTTAAAAACTGCACCCTGCCAACAATCATTGCAATATGTCGACAATGCACTCTCTAACAGTGCTACTAACAGGTGGCAGCAGAACTGGTCACAGTCCAATATATTTGCAGCGTTGTTGCATTGATCCCATTATCTCGTTTAATGAAACTGCAAGTGAACATTAGGAAATAGGGTAAATAGAAATAGTGTCTTTATTACTTTGAATGTCAGATTGACAGCTGGATCCCCAAAAACTCAGAGCAGTGGTGGTTAGCAACTTGTTTCTTTGGATGTCCAAGTGATTTTCACAGGTACTTTCAACCAAACAACAGGAGGAGAACGATTGTAATGGAGTTCACTGCTATTAATGGCACTGCAGAGAAAGACAAAGAGCAACTGTAAAACTTCTTCACATCATGAAGTGATGAAGGTAACTTATTATTTTGTAAGACTACCTCTTAAGGAGTAAAATCAATCAAAACTTTAAAACCACATTTTCTTATGTGAAAATCAGAACTAATGTAGGAGCCAGAATCAAAACCTAGGATACCAAAAATTAGCAGAAAGCAACAGCACAAATATTTTTCTACGTCTCAAAATGTTTTAACTTTAATCCAAATGACCTTTTCGACAGATGAAAATAAACTCTCTCAAAGTTAGTTTCTAGTATTTTCTGTGATTCAGAAAAAATGTCTGTGTTTTTCCTCTGTGGTGAGCAAGATAGGCCAGACTGTCCTTTCATTTTGTTATCATCAACTACAAAAGGACTTTTTTGGTGTGCTTTATAGTAAAGAAAACTACCAGCAACTTAGAAATTTAAGTCTTACTTTTTTTCCCCATCCTTAGTGGCACATCTTACCTTTAAGAATCCCAGAAATTTATTTCCCTCACAAGGCACTTAACATTTAATTTAGCCAAGGTGAAGCTAACTGTACAATGACTAATTGTCAAACTTCCCTCCAGCTTCCAAACTCTGAAGAAAGACAAGATGCAGCAGTGGCACCACAAGTCAAAAGTCTTGATTTTGATTTACATTTTATCAAAATTAGGACACCTTAGCTAGGATCTACATCCTCCTACAGAGTCCACAGATGAAGGAAGAACAGATTGAAAATGACAAGTAAAAACAGCAACTGAAACAAAACTTTACAGATAACAGTATTTAAACACTGGATCGTCACCTTACCTCTCATAACAGTTCGTACAGATCGAATAAGGTTCGTTATCTGTGCTTTAATTCCTGGTTCCTCTCCAAATCCTCCAGTCCCTTGGTCACTTCCCCAGCCAACTGTGTCACATAAAATAAGCCAGATATGTTAGAAAACTCCAAACCATGGTATCAGCAGTATTAATGAGTGTTCTACCTTCATTAAGGCCACAAAAATCATTAGGATGCTGAAGCACCTCTCCTATGAGGAGAGGCTGAGAAAGTTGAGGTTCAGCCTGGAGAAGAGAAAGCTCCAGGGAGAACTTAATGAGGCCTTTCAGTACTTAATGAGGGCCTCTAAGAAGATGGGGACTAACATCAGGGGCTGTTGTTACAGGACAAGGGGTAATGGTTTTAAAGAGGGGAGATTCAGTCTGCTAAGTATGGTGAAACACTGGTCCATGTTGACCAGAGATGTGGTAGATGCCCCATCCCTGGCAACATTCAGGACATACTGGATGGGGCTCTGAGCAACCTGATATAGTGGAAGATTTCCCTACTCACTGCTGGTGAGTTTGACTAAATGACCTTTAAAGGTCCCTTCTAACCCTTCTATGAATATAGTTTATTCTAAAACTGAAAGACAAACTAGAAACCAATTAACTTTATTCACTCTGAGATTTTAAAACAATATACTGAAAACCTTGGTGNAACATTCTGTGATTCTGTGTGTAAGTAAGACAACAGTGATGACAGATCAATGTTTGTGTAAAGGAAACCCTCACCTTTTAAGTACCACTACCACTTGCATGCCAGAGAAACAAACAGGTTTATTTGGGCTTAAAAAAAGCTGAAATAAAATCAAACCACAATCTGTCCTTTACTAGAAAATAAAGAATGGAGTAACTGGTAGGAAGTGATGCTTCGGCACTGAGAAACAAACTGCGTAGCAGAAAACAGTCACTATCCAAAGCTGCACTGCGCAACCCATGAGTTTCTTTTCTCCAGAGACAACTTTTGAGAGACTGGAGGCAGCAGGCGAGACCTCTCTCTCCCGAGCCACCGCCTGGAGCTATGCACAAGTGTCCCAAAGCCAGTTAAGTTGCTTGACCACCCATCCTGACCACCCCCGCTTCTCCTTTTCCTCAAGCCGCTCGTCAGGAAAGCAAAAGAAACCCCCAAAATCCAGGTCCCTTTCAGTGAATCCTACTGGGAAACAGAACAAAGGGTTAATTATCTGTATTCCTGCTAGTTTAGCCTCGTTTGGAGAAGCAAGAATGCTTCCTATCAGGAAACCGGGAAACCTTAAATTACAGGCAACTCTTTTTCTGGGGCTGTGCATATTTTGTGTCCGTGGGTTTTCTGTGTTTTGTAGGCTTCTGTTTTCTGTTGGAGGACACGGGTAATCAGCCTCAAGGATCTATAGTACTGTTATCTCTTCTCAGCAGCACAGAAACGTAAGCGAGAAGGTACAAAACCTGCGAAGCAATAGCTCACCAGGAAAAGGCATGACGAGATGAAAGAAACCGCCTCACGCTGCCACAACATCCTGACATGAAATGGGAGGAGAAATAGCACAAATGGACTGAAAAGCGCCCAGAAATATATGGGAAAAGAGACCAGAGCACACTGGCAGAAAATCAAGCTGAAATCCCCATGGCAATTCCTTGCACCCTGCCATTCAATGCTGGCTTCACAGCACCGGACCCCCAAAGGCCGGCGGGCCGGGAGAGGCCTTCATCGCGCGGCGCAAGGCGGCTTCCCCGCACCCGCAGGGCCCGCTACAACAAGCCGTGCGGCCGCGGCCAGCTACCCCAGCCAGGCTCCGGGCCGCGGTGCGTGTGCGTGGCGGCGCCGACGCGTCGCGGCCTCCAGGCCCGGGCCTAGCCCAGGCTCCCCTCTCGGTCCGCTCCCGCAGCCCGGCCCGTCACTAAGCGGCTCACCGTGCCGGAGAAAGCGCTCTTCGTGCAGCACAGCGATGGCGTTGACGATCAGGAGCGCGGCCTGCAGCAGCGAGTACAGCGTAAACGCCATGGCCGGCCACCGCCGTGCGCCGCCGGGGCGGGAACCGGTGGCCAANGCGGGGACTACAAGGGGGGTGGCCGGGCGTGGCCACCCTGCAGGCGGGGCTAAGCGCTGGTTCAGGGCATGCAATGTGCGGCCGGCGTCCCCTGTGTATTTCGATAGCAGGAAAACGTCAGTAAATATAATGTTTCATCTTCTAGACAGTGGGATCTGATAGAAAGACATCATCCAAGTGCAAGACCAAGTGCCGGGTCCTGCATTTTGGTCGCCAACAACCCCAAGCAACATTACAGGCTTGAGGTAGAGTGGCTGGAGAACGGCCGGGGGTGGAAAAGGATCGGGGAGGTGCTGGTAGACGGCCGGATGAGCGTGACTCAGCAGCCTGCCCAGGTGGCCGAGAAGGCCAACAGCACCCTGGTCTGTATCAAAACCAGTGTGCCCATCAGGAGCAGGGAAGTGATCGTTTAAAGGGCATGTTGTAGGAGAAGAGGCTGAGGGAACTGCGGTTGTTTAGTCTGGAGAAGAGAAGGCTAAAGGGATATTTTACTGCTCTTTACAACTGCCTGAAAGGAGGTTGTAGTGAGGCCAGTGCTGGTCTCATCTCTCAAGTAACTAGGATGAGAGGAAATGTGCTTTAAGTTGTGCCAGGGGAAGTTTAGGTCAGATTCTAGGAAAAAAGAGTGGTGGAACAGGCTGCCCAGGAAGGTAGTGGAGTCGCCATCCCTGGAGGTGTTGAAGAAGTGTGTAGATGTGGTGCTTCAGGATGTAGTGGTCGTGGTAGTTGGATTACAGTTGGACTCAAGGATCTTACAGTTTTTTTCCAACTTTAATGATTCCATGATCCCCAGGGGAGGCTGCAAAGTAGCCCTCACAGAGATCACGTATTAATTACTTAATGTAATAGAATTGAAGCGTTTTCTATGCAAAAATACAAAGAATCATAGAATTATAGGGTTTGGAAGGGACATCTCGATCATCTAATCCAGCCTACTGCTAAAACAGGGTCACCCAGAGCAGGCTACACAGGAATGCACCCAGGCGGGTCTGGAATGTGTGCAGAGAAGGAGACTCCACAAACTCTCTGGGCAGCCTGTACCAGTGCTCTGTTACCCTCACATGAAAGATAACGGAGTATATTTAATTTTAAGGACAATATCTGGGTTTTTTTTCCTTGTATTTTTTTCAATGTTTTTGTTCTAGCAGGAAATCAGTTCAGATCCCGACTGTTGTTTACCCAAAATGTAATCACGTAATCATAGAATTGTTTAGGTTGGAAAACACCCTTTTAGATCATGAGTCCAACCATAAGCATAGCAACGACTGCAGAAGTCAAGATTCATAACAGAATCCAAATGAAAACAATTATATTTTATACTGGATTGATTGGGACTTTCTCCAGTCAAATAACAAAAATAATAATAACTGGAGCTCAGGGATACTGTATAGTTATTGATGCATAAATATACCTTTTTTTTTCCTCTTGCATCATTCAGTCTGATTGGCTGAAGGGGCCGATTTGCATAATCACTCTGATTTTATTTCTCAGTAATCATACAATATGCAAGCCCCGTAACTCCGGATGGTTGATAGCTTTTATTACTCTATCAGGGTACAACGATTTGCATAATCACTGTGCTTTGATGGTTATTAGACTCGTTTTCTGCAATAGAAATTATAACTTTGTGCTTAGTGTGGTGGACTGGAGAGACCCCATCTCAATTCTCTGCTCTGCCACAGACTTCTGATATGATCTGGGGAAATTATTCTTTTTACCAATATGTGCGTATGTCCATGCTTTAACTCTGGAATAAGATCCACTCAACAGCAAGGACAAGATGGTCAGGTACTTCAGCAATTAATTGTTGGAACCAGATGATCAATACATGCTCAGGCACCAAGCAAATTAGCCAGAAAGAAAGCCACACCTCAGCTTCTTCTTGTATCTAGCTTTTCTTTCAAAAATACTTCCTTTATTATAGTCAATGATATAGTGTTACACATCTAAATAATCATTACTATTAAATTACATAAAGTTTTGGCATCTTGGACTGGAAGCAAGAGAGAATACCACATCATCAGAGCCATAGCATATTTTGTTACTAACTTACCCCCAAAAATACTACTGTTAAACAGAACAGAGAGCAGCAATCAGAGATCTTTGTCACAGCCTGGTCAGCTTCCCAAAAGTATTTGCCATTTCAGTCTCGAAAAGAGCAGTCTCAGTTCAGGGAAGCAAATGATCAGAGGGCTGAAGCACATTTGCTATGAAGACAGGCTGGGCAGATTGGAATTGTTCAGTGTGGAGTGCAGAAGATGCTGGGGAGACCTTAAAGCAGCTTCCCAGTACCTGAAGATGGTACAAGAAAGCTGGGGAGAGACTATTTAGCAGGGTATGAAGCACCAGGAGAAGGGACAGTGGTTTTAAACTGGAGCAGGGTAGATTAGATTAGAACACTGCAATGTCACCTAGGTAGGTGGTGGAGGCCCCATCCTTGGAGACATTCAGTTTCAGGCTTGACTGGGTTCTGAGCAACCTGATCTAATTGGGGATGTCTCTGCTTACTGCAGGGACATGGACTAGATGACCTCTAGGGGTCCCTTCCAACCCAGTGTGTTCTATGATTACATGTATCTGTATATGTGATTCTCATCTATTGCATTTCCAGTGAGGCCAAAGTTATTTAAGCACACGATGAAGTGTTTTGTCCTATAAAAGTTCCAAATGTTTCCAAATGTTGACTCTGATCTTGCAAATGCTTATATGTATGATGAGCTTCACGTGTGTCAGCAGTTAGTGGCACTATTCAGGTGTACTGGCCTGTGTGAACGCACACTTGTGAGCTCAGGAGTTCCAACTTCTTTCTCATCTAGATTTTTAAAATTTGGTACACCTACAAACATCTAAAAGTATTAGTTAAACATTTTTTAATCATGTCTTTTCTAGTTACCCCAGGGCCCCCAAAGTTTGCAAAAAGCTTTTTTTTTAATCATTCAAACCGTGTTTTTCCATGTGTTTATAAATAATTAAAAATGCTGATCATGATTTTTACCAAACTCCCTACATACAGAGAAAGTCAATACCAGGCTGAAAATATTTCATCCCGAAGGTCATTACTATTTTTCAAGAAGTTGTGAGTGCTGGCATATAATGGTCTCACAAATGGAATTGCCTTTTGTTCTCAGGTATAACTTAAGGCACTATGGCAATAATTCTATAATTATATACAGATAAATATGAGGGGTCACTAACAGGTATGTCTAATAACCACCATCATCAAGTAGCATTTCCTGGGCTACCTCCTTACGGTATCCAACCTATAAATAAATACTAACCTCAGTGAAGAGCTAATGTTTAGAATTATGGCACTGAAAAAAAAAATGAGGCTTTAAAAATAAGTATACAAATTATGGCTTAGTATTTTTACCCGTAATTAAGATGTATATCTAAAGAGCATCTGCTGTCAAGCTTACATAAACTCGACGTGATTTTCCCTTTTGTAAAATCCATCACGGCAACTTAACAACCACAGGAGCTGTACCTTTGAATCATCATGCTACGTGGTTGAAGGGAAAACCAGACAAAGTTGCATTAGGAGGAAAGCACGTTCTTCTCTTCATTATGGTGTTATGTTTCATTGCAGTAAATTCCTGTGGTGTCATCTGCAGAGTGCAGTCAATCACCATAAAGAAGAGTTTGAAACCACCTTACAGATGTCAAAGGATTAAACTTCAGGCTAGTGAAGTATTGTGAAGACCTCGGCATTTTTTATTCGTTGTTTATTGTTCAATATTGTCTGTCATGGCTCCATGGGCCTAAGTATCTTCTACAGTTAATGAGACTCAAGTTTGTTGCATGCAAGTTTTCAGGATCATGTGACCTCATTTCTGGTGAGCATATTCAAAGCAAGACTTCTTATGACTTCAATCTCTACATCCTTCACCTCACCTACTACCATATTCTGAGTTTATTTTCTTAACAATTGGTCCTTTAGACATTTGCCAGTGAGCCTGGTAATATCTTATGTATGTATATATGTATAACCTCAGTGCTGGTTAATATTTTCATCAGTGACATGGACAGTGGGATCAAGTGCACCTTCAACAAGTTTGCAGACACCACCAAGCTGAGTGAAGCTGAGCTTTTTGATGAAAAGCTCAACATGAGCCTGCAGTGTGCGCATGCAGCCCAGACAGCCAACCGAGTCCTGGGCTGCATCAAGAGAAGCGTGGCCAGCAGGGCAAGGGAGGTGATTCTCCCCCTTTACTCTGCTCTTGTCAGACCCCATCTGGAGTACTGTGTGCAGTTCTGGAGCCCCCAGCACAGGAAGGACATGGAAGTGTTGGAGCNTTAGCTAAACAAACCTGATTGCTTCTCTCCCCAGTATGTCAGGTACTCCAGCACTGAGCTATCTAAATGGCCCTCTCCTAGACTCTCCAGTTTGTTACTGTTCTTTTGTACTGGAGACACAAAACTAGATGCAGTATTCCAAGTGAGTGTCAAGGAAAGGAGTATCTTTAGGATTACTTCCCTTGACATGCTCACGTGAGACCTTGACCTGAAGTGCTGTGTCCAGGTCTGGAGTCCTGAACGTAGGAAGGATATGGCCCTGTTGGAGCAGGTCCTGGGAAAGCCACAAAAATGATCAGAGGCCTGAAACACTACTCCTGTGATGACAGGCTGAGAGAGTTGGGTTGCTCAGCTTGGAGAAGAGAAGGCTCCAGGGAGACCTTTCAGCACGGCCTGTAAGAAAGATGAGGACAGTCTTTTTAGCAAAGACTGTTGTGATAGATCAAGGGTTGATAGTTTCAAGCTAAAAGAGGGGAGATACAGACTACATATAAGGAAGAAATGTTTTACACTGAGGGTGGCAAAACTCCAGCACAGGTTGCCCAGAGAGGTGGTAGATGTCCCATCCCTGGTAACATTTCAGGTCAGGTTGGACAGGACTCTGAGCAACCTCATCTATTTGAACATGCCCCTGCTTACTGAAGGGGCATTGGATTAAATGATCTTTAAAGGTCCCTTCCAATCCAAACATTCTATGATTCTAAGATTTTGTACGTTTGAGGGAATGTATATCTGGTTCTTAGTCTTCCTTAGCTACACAAGAAAGACCTTTGCTTTATCCCTGCTTCTACATGTGATGCCCAGTATCATCTCTGCCGTCACTCATTTGTAAAGTGGAGAACCATCCCCCTTCACAAACACCTGCCACCTTTCCTTTTACTTTGAGAGGACATTAATGGCTTCATACACACAAGGACTGCCTAGGGATTGACAAAAAAAAAAAAAAAAGAAAAAACAAAGACAAAATTCTGGATGTACATCCAAATTTATTAATACCATTTCTGAAGTTTATCATACTTGGCTCCATAGCCATAACAGCCTTTAAATGTGATTTGTTGCCTAGTGCATACACACACACACACAGCTGTTCATCTTGGTATTAGCAATAGCACAGCACTACTTTACACTACATTATGTTGTACCCTGACTATTGGCATCCTCATCTCAGTTACCATTTGTGTTGTGCTCATGCAGGAATAGACCAGACCAGAACCAAAGTCTATTACACTCAGTACCATATAGCTAATTTTTCAGAGATGGCAAGCATAGGGTTTTTGCAGTCTATGTCTCAGGTAGAAGACCAGAGCAGGCCAACACAGGGAGAAGGGCAGCAGGAGAACAAATAGACTTTGTCAGAGAATTGGAAGTCTCTGCTTAGCCCTGCCTTACCACTGACAGACTGTCAGGATTTGCAGGTGTTGAGGCAGCAGCAGGTCTTAAGCAGAGATTTAGAAGAGGAAAAGAAAACAGCTCCATGAATTTTGACAAGGGGGATTTGGTATCTGTGCAGTGAGCAGCATAAAGAAAAAGCAGGGGTATTAAGGAGAGCAAAGAGATGCTACTGAAATGGGCAATGGACAAGCAGGAGTAGCAAAGTAAATATCTGTATTATACAAGACAGAGATCAAAATGGCACAGGCTGTTATAAACAAGGAATAGGTGTTTGTCACCATGGATGTGCAAACATGTTCCCATCAGACCATGGAAAATGGTGTCAGTAGCAATATTTTGAATAATAATATGGCTAACATCAAAGGATCCTGCTGTGACTGAGCCTCCAGCAGGAAGAACTGACATGTCCTCTCGGTTTCAGAATCAGGTCTGTTTTACAGCTCTGCAAATAAAGAAGTTACTCAAAATGTCGTTTTTGGGATAGATACAGAGATGCTGTAATGGTGACTGAAGTCTGACCATCTTTGCAGCAGAGCGCACAGGTTTTCAATTAGATCTATGAAATGCCTAATGACCATGTGAATCTGTGCCAGTGAGCCTCATCTTTCTGTGCCCAAGTCTCTGTTTTGATGAACATCACACATGGGAGCTCACGTGAGTGTGTTGGTGTCACAGTGTGTCCTGCTGGGGATGGACTCTGTATCAACAGTTCCCCCAGTGTTATGAATATTCAAATTTGATACTCGGGAAATATTAAATATTGAAACTTTATTAACACGAATTCCCACACCAAACAAATACACACCCCTAAACAGTGAACTATTTACAATTTACCAAAGTCCGAATACCCAGTCGGAAATCATTTACACAAAAGGCATAAAGGAAGACCCCTTCAAAGTGATTTAGGGAAGGAATAAAGAGCTCCAAATATCCAAGGGTGAGCAGTGCCAATCGCTGCTGCCAGCCACAAAATGGATTCCCTTTGCCCTGGGCAGGGCTATTGGCGGGAAAAACAGAGACTCCAACAGATTTAGTAGCCACATTTACTCACTGATCGGCGCTGAAATGATAAATGAGGAAGTTACAATTCCAATTTTATGCTCTCGATGCAACCATGAGGCAGAGAGGGTAGTCCAGCTCCGACATGCTGCCGAAAAAATAAACAAAACCCGGGGGAGGGAGTCACGTGTCCCCCCAGGGCTAGCCTGCAATACCCGCTGGAGGAGGAGGAACATAAGCCCCTCCAGATCAAAACCCCTTCAATTGCTCTTCAAGGCAAAATAGACCACTGGCAGGAGAGAAATTTGAAACCCAGCCAAACAGACAGGGTATTAGCATTGCAAGCAAATGCTCAGGGCCCGTTTTGCCCCAGCAGGACACCCAGTGAGTGGTTAGCTCCATTTAAGCCTGGAGAGAAGGAAATTCATAGGCTGTGGTCTTGCTGTACCTATTTGTTTTACCTTGAAAACGTGAGTCCTGAAAGCATTACTTCCACTGAAATTAGCTAAAGCCACCAGCTAAGGGACAGTCACTGATACAAACACCACTTCCAACATTTTGGTGACCATTTCAGTACTCTTGTGATATGTAAATACAAAGGAGGAACAGACCATGCCAGACCCCTTTTTGGAAGAATACCCATTGTCCAAAGGGCTTTTCTCCTGCTTCCTTCAATTTCCATCTATTTGTATGGGAAGTATGGTGGAAGTAGGCCAGAAAAAGTTGGCAAGATAAATGGAATATTATTTTCCCTATAGATCTTACATGGTTCCTGGCAGCAGTTAGCAAAGGGCATGAAGCTGGCCAGATCCAAGGAGCACACCTACCCCTCTCCACGTCAGATTGAAGACTAATCTGTCCCTTGTAATTGTCACCTGAATGGGGAGAGTGGCCAAGCTTGTTCTTTAGCAATTTGTTGTCATGGCAGAGGCAGAGGCCAGCAAAGCTGGGGAAGTTGCAGCACTCAGTTTAAAGGTTAATAGATGGTATCTCCCTTCAGGCTGTAAAAATGGTCAGATAAAAGATAAATCACAAACCTAGTGACTTAAGTGATTTCATTCTGTCCAGTAACAGCACAGGCACAGAGGCACACCGTGCAGTACAAACCATGTGCAAAAGGTTAGGTCTCAGCATAACGTGTGGGATTCACAGGTGAGTCAGAGGGACAGGGAAATCTTTGTAAAACTTACCAGAAATCCCCCCCTGCAGATCATGACTCATCCCACGGAAAGAGGTCATAGAGAAAGATGTACATCTCTAAGGTAAATTTTAACACAGCACATCACAGATACAAGATACATGTATCTATGTTTTTTTTCCCCACCTCCATTAAAAATAACATTTTCCTACATTTTCTAATACTAGCGAGGTTTGAGTTCACAGTCCAAAGCTATGGCAGAGAAAAAGTGCATCACATCTGTCCGTCAGGTCACCAGCATATATCCCTGAGTCCTTCATCCCCATTTCTCTCCAGAAGAAAGCTGCAAGTGGAAGAATCTGTGGACATCACTGCTCTGGCACTGAAGCGGGAGGTTTTATCGAGACAGCAAAGGAGAAGAAGGGTAACTCAAAAATGGAAATTGTCTCTTCAGAGATGGCAAATGCTGGGGTACGGTCTGCTTGTCAGAAATGTAACGTATACACATGGGGCCATTCAAATCCACCGTTGAAATCTTATCAGAGCTAGGATTCGTCACTGTAATGTTTTCCACCACCACAGGTCTCCTGAGATCTTTGGAGGAATAACTTGATGTGCAGCGCCTGGCACAACAGAAGTTGAGCAAAACAAATCATTAGATGTCAAGTAACTGTGAAGAGCTCTTTGTATTTTGAACCCAATCCAATTAATAACAGGATGTAACTAATGGCAGTAGAGAACTGATAGCTTGGTGTCGTGGTAGGCCTAAACAGGCCAAATTAGGCTCGTGATTGTCCTGGCTCACCCAGGCATGTTTTTTT